>VWPV01015713.1:0-49764 GCA_013389885.1 Geococcyx californianus | reverse complement strand
CCCTCTGGGTGACGAACCTTTTCAACAGTCTTGGCCACAGTGGACCTACATGTATATATAGCTACTGCGCTTGAAACATCTACCTATGAAAACCAAGTAAGTCAGTAGAATCATTCACAGGCCTAGAGCTGGATAAACATCAGCATGCTTTCCGTGGTGGTGTGGCACCAAAGAGAAGCACCTTCCAACATGGCACTCACCACTCACAGCATCCAGCAGAGATTCCCTTTGTGCATTGTTCATCTTCGGGCATTTTTCTTTCAGAGGCTTGTCTGGTGTCTGCAATCAAAGACATCAGTGATCCACATGAGAGATAGGAGTAGTCTTCAACTTCTTCCCATCCGGAATCTACCAAAGAACATAAACGATTCTGATTTTCTAAACACAAACTTGAGATTCCAAAGGGAGCTGCCCTAGGCATGTCCCTCTGCAGGGTGCACAGGGAAGCCTGCGCTAAAACTGTGCAAGCCATTTGCATTCTAGCAGGGTTTTTTTTCTGATTGCCTGTAGATTCCTTAGAATTTTGCCTTTCAGATTGAACTTCTCTACAGGCAAGATAAGGTTTTTTCCTAAAGCATGAATAAAAATAGATCAATAATTTCTGAGTGAAAAAAAAACAAACCAGCATGTTTGCCGTGATAAAAGATGTGTTGAAATGTTCAGTTGTTTTTGAACAGTCGTAGTCTCTCTGTTAATATAGTTAAAGTGGAATTAAGCAAGGAGGCAATCCCTAGGCAACCAATCTGTTTTATTCAGAGCTATTCAATGTTATTTAAAAACACATTTCACATTGAAGTTTATTTTTATTCAATATTGCTTTAAAAAAAGCACACACCCACACCATCAGTCCTGATGTTCTTCTGACCTGATACATTGTGAACCGAGCTGTTTTGCAGTACTGGCCAAGAGCCACTGTTAAGAACTAAGACCCTGTTGTGTCGAATAACGTACATATGCAACAGCGCACAGTGCTGTTCTCGTTCAGCACACAGTGATCTTACACCCCACTGCCTTTATGCATGTTTGCGGGTGGAAGGCAAAGCAGAAACTCTCGTTAAGGCTACAATTTCAGCCTCAAGGAATACATGTTGTTCCAGAATATTTGGACAGAGCTATATGTCTTCACATCACACGAGTGCCTGCCTTATTGTTTTTACGTATCTATAGGATATAATCTATGAAGGTTTCATAGAATCATAGAGTGGTTTGGGTTGGAAGGGACCTTAAAGCCCATCCAGTTCCACCCCCCTGTCAGGGGCAGGGACACCTCCCACAAGACCAGATTGCTCAAGGCCCCATCCAACCTGGCCTTGAACACTTCCAGGGAGGGGGCATCCACAGCTTCCCTGGGCAACCTGTGCCACTGCCTCACCACCCTCAGCAGGAAGAATTTCTTCCTAATGTCTAATCTAAATCTTCCTCCTTCCAGTTTAAACCCATTCCCCCTCATTCTATCACTACTTGTAAAAAGTCCCTCCTCAGCTTTCCTGTAGCCCCTTCAGGTACTGGAAGGCTGCTATGAGGTTCCCCCAGAGCCTTCTCCAGGCTGAACAACCCCAGCTCTCTCAGTGTGTCTGAATTAAGGCTCCTAGAAGGTGAACACAAAGCTATTTTTTTCTCTCCCTCCCTTAACCATATTTCTTGATAACCTTCCAAATTTCAAGTGAAATCGTAGTGCCTTGTCTTTCTGTAACTTAATTGGCCAGGAGTCTGATCCAGAGTTTCCTGAGACAATGTTGATGTTGATATTATCTCACAAGTTTAACATTTGGAGCAGTACAGTCCCTTATGCGTCACTATTGTTAGCTACTTTTTTTTTTTTATCCATTCCAGCTTTGGCAAATGAATTTGGCATACATCAGTTTTGCTAAACTTTTGATTCACAACATAGGAAGGAAACATTTTCAATACAAGGAAGCACCATTGTTTTGCAGGCAATGTTGGATTTATAGCTGCTTTGAAATTTTCATACACTCAAACTCACTGTACAATTCTTTTTTATTACAAAAAGAACTGTTACTTATGTACATACACATGTGGTAGATGCCCAAACCCTGAATAGGTGTTCCAGATCTCTGTAGACCTTTGAGCTGAGTATTGCAACATCTGAACTGGCTTAATAGTTAATGTTGGGATGCTGTCTTTCCTTTCAGTCAGCTTTTGGAGACAGAAAGCCACTCAATTGCAGTTGGCCCCATTTCACCTTCAAACAGTGGGTAAATTCCTATGCAATTAGCAAGAGTGTTTCAAGTCACAGCCCAACAAGGATTCCGTGTCCCTTGAAAACCAGCATACTGGTAGACTTCAGTCTTCCTCTTTGGTCACTTGACAACCTTGGTACCCAATGATCAAATTCCCCACGCGTCTCCTCCATAATTTAGCCCCAGGCTGAACTGGAAGAATACCATGCTACAACACTGATATGACACCTCAACTTGTATCTGCAGAAGTTCTTTTCAGAGCAATGGTATCATGAACAAATTCAGTTGAACAATAGGAAACAAATAAACTCACTCTTTACTCCTGCTGTAGCAGCTGCGAGCTCTTCTCTCTTCTTGCCAAATACTTTATTTGTCTCTTCCTCCTTTCATCTTCCAATACCAGCCTTTTGTGGTCATTTCCTTTGTTGATAAACAGAGTCAGCTTTTTAAGTTAACAGCAGCTGGAATGATTTACACCAGTACCTCACTCAGAATGACACATCTCAGCAACATCCCTGAAAACCCACTATGCTGCATGAAAACACTTCTCTTCATGCATAATTTTGCACATCCATTCAGCCCCCTGGATTTCCCTTGTAGAAATTTCCATAGAGACAGTGATTACAACAGCTTTCTGGGATGTCATACTGTATTCAGCCATTAGACACTGCTTTCTTGATTTAGTACTGAGACTAAAACATTACAGAAGCTATTAGGTGACATGTCATCAAATCATAGTGTTTAGTGAGTCTCTTCAGAATACATGCTAAATAAAACTTTTCCTTGTTTGCTTTGTTATGCTGGAATTTCTTATTAATCAGTGATAGCTTTCACAGCAAGGCATTGCTGAAATACATGCACTCCCTGTATATGTTGTTTTTTTCTGAGCTACCTGGCTACATTTGATAGCACAATAATACAGAGCTTTTACTTCACATTAACATTGGGAGTGAGTGATATAGATATATAAACTGGTTTTGTTCTTAACCATGGTATTTGTACCAGCTAATGTTTTGAATATTTAATGGAGAAATTTGACTTTCTCATTCCAATAAAGCTTGAGTTCCATAATATAAATTCAGCATCATAAAAAACCAGGAGAACAGCATCATTCTATAGTGTTCAGTTCTCTGTATAAATTTCCCATGCTACTCATGTTTCTTTTTTAGACAGCAAAAATCATAACACACAGAGGGAACCTGAAATTTTCGTTTAAGTAAAACACTAAGTCCATACCAGCGATAACATTTTGTAAAGTTATTATATAGGTATACGATCATAAGTTATCATCCCGGCTCAAAGTCTTTTGTGTGTCACTATATGCAAAAATACACAGAACAGGAATAAGTCAAACTCTGCCTGCATATCTACAGATATCCAAGGAGATAACGAGTTGTTAAACTCTCTGCAGGTTTGGCTGTAGAGAAACTGTGGGCAGCACGAATACCTTCAGGGAGCTGGAGTTCACAAAGTGGACTTTTGTGATTGTCTAATCCAGCTTTCTTAATAAAATAGGCCACATCACTTTGCCACACTACATCCCATTTGAACTACAGCATATCTGTTAGAAAAAAAGAATCACAGAGCACTGTGGGTTGGAAAGGACCTCACCCTGCCTCTGGTTTCATCTGACTTCACCTTCTAGTGCTGCCAAACTAGATGGAAGAGCCTTCTTCAGGCATTTCTGAACAGAGATAATGCCAGACTGATCAAAGCACCCTTAACATTCTGTCTGGAAGTTCAACAGGCTGTTATTTTGCTATATTCTTGAGCTAACACCAGATCTGGAGAGAGCATCCCAGGCACAGTTGCTAAAAATGTGAAAGCAGAAACACTACAGCATCATCATTCCTGCTTAATATTTTTTCCTTTATCCTTGCAGGGATCATGCTGTTACTTAGTCCTTTTGACTTGGCATCACACGGGGAGCTTCTCTTTGGTGGGTATCTCGCTCTAGCACCTATGTTATTAACTATTCCCTCAATCTTTGTATCATTTGCAAGTATCTGTGATGACTGTATGTTTCCTTCAAAGGTACCAACAAGTATTTGGCAGTATGCTGCCAAAAACATTACTTAAGACCTAGTGATCCTGATGACAATGTGCAATTACAATTCCTCATTTAACATTACATTTTGAGACATCCTAAGCTAACGTTTTAGCTGGGGACTGGAAAGTCTCTGTATCATTGCCTTTCCTTGATTTAGTGTTGTGCTGTCAACTCACATGCCTCACATGTCTGAATGCATTACCTTTAGTAACCGCACTTAATACCTTTTTGATGCAATTACAAGCCAATGTGACAGAATCTATTTTCTGCAAACCCATGTTGATTGGCATTAATTACATTACTTTTCTTTAATTCATTATCAAAGCAACTGTGGTATCAGTGATTCTGTTCTTTTGCCTGGGACCCCTGTCAGTCTGACAGGTCTGTAATTACCCAGGTCACCCTACTTAGGGTCAGATACAGAAATGAGACTTTGGAAAATTCTTGGTGCCTAACATTGAGAATTGCAATCTCAAACCCCTCGTTCAGCAGCAGCTCAAGGCTGAAAGCACACATGTACTGTCAAAGTTGACTACACACTTATAATTTTGCTTCTCTTCATGCCCAGATGGTCCTAAGCACATCGATGTCTAACATGCACCCAGGCTAAGGCTAACCTACATCTGGGTTGTTGCGGCCAGGTTCCTATTTTCTATCTGAAAACCTTATCAGATATTGAGGCTTTTCAGTATTTGTCCAGGACACTGGAACAATGCTGGGCCATCTCATTTAAACTATACATCACCTCAAAAGGCTGGACCACATGATCCTAGAGATCATTTCCAACCTGGCATTCTTTGATTCTATGAACGTGGTGGTTTTACTGGAGACACAGCATTAAAGGTATCTGAAAATTATGACGTGGAAAGGATGCAGCTGTACCACACATGGGCAGCCAGTTGCCACATACCTTATAACAGATTTAGTGGTTTTGGAACGTGCTGGTCAGCAGGGTTACAGCACTTACCCAGCAAGTCCCATGCATGCCACAGCCCCTTGACCTGGAACTCCCAGCACAAACATCGCTTTTTCTGAAGAGTAGATAGAAGAACAGCAGCTCTCACTTGAATCCCCCCAGAAACATGGAAGGAAGATGCTGATATCACCTGTAAGGCCTGGATCAGGGCATTCACCGTGGATCTAACACTGAGCAAAGCCCTGCAAAGGCAGGGAAAGGAACAAGGCAGGGGGGATATGGCTTATCTTTCATAAAGAGAACTCCTGACTGACTAAAGTTACATCTTTAATCACACGTCTGAGATGAAAGGCACCCATCACTCCTTTTGCAATTGTGGCAATGTTCAGAAACCTTAGATTTATTAGATTAGAGAAAGCTTATGGCTGTAGCTTACTGGTTAAATCATTCACCCAGGAAAGGGGAATACTGCAGTTTCTGATCCCTGAAATGCTTATGCATTATCTATGAAACAATAATAATTACTGGACTAGAAATGCAAAGTTCCCACATTGTATCACTCTTCAGGGAAACTGTAGGTTTAAAACCTCCATAATCAGGTTGAGAAAGACATCAGTTGTGAAATTATGTGATAAAAGCTTGTCAATGCATCCACAAAGGAGTGCAGAGAGACAAGGGCATAGGAGTAGCCCAAGTAAGACCCTGCCCTTACTCCTCCCACACTCATCACAAGAGCCATCAGCCCATCAAAGGCCCATCTCTGTAAGTCCAGAGGAGCAGAGGGCTATAATGGCAAATAGGAACTCAAAATAAGGTCTCTGAGGAAGGGAAAACTTGTCCAGGCCCCTCCCAGGGCTGTCCCAGGAAAGCTGCAGCCTCAGGTTACAGGTATGTGGCCCATCAAGATGGGTCAACACCACAGGAACTCTAGGACTGGTGGTGGTTGCAGCTACATTACAGGGTGCAAGAGAAAAGCATTTTGGTATTGCACAGGACTTCTTACAGGATGCTTAGGGGAGGAATCAAAGGCAAGAAAGGGTGAGATCTAGGCGATTTGGGAAGGAACAAGTGTGGCAAAATAGAGGGATAAGGAGACAGAAAGGCCCAGTTGTCTGTGAGCAGTTTGCTACGTGATTATGCCATGCCCTGCTCACACTAAGCACAGCCTGATTTTATCTTCTTATTAAATTCCATTATAACTCTCTGTCTGAGTGAAGGAGTCTCTGTTTTAGGTGTGTGTGTATGGGGGTCTGAGTGTCAGCCTATGGACAAGCCATGGGCTGGAGAGCCCTTGTGCCTGGGTGACAGTGACTGGACAGACAGCCGTAGGTAGACGTAAAAATCAGCAGCTGGAATGGGACTGCAGGTGGTGGGGGTCCCCTTGTGTCCGTGGGGCCAGCAACTAGAGTGAAGTCTGGGTACCGGAAGCTAGGTTGGGACTGCAGGCATCATGTGGCTGGGTGCCAGCAGCTGGAAACACCCAAATGAGTGACAAGAAGTGTTGTCCACTAGAGTGGACCAAGAGTCAGAAACGGTTATGTCACTGGTGCTTGGGGGGAGAGCGAGCATGCAAGTGAGCATGTCAGTGTTCGTAATGATCAAGCTGGACTAGTTGGAGAGAAGGTGATACCCCGAGAGCCAGGGAGGGGAGAGCGACTGGTACATCTGTAATGGCAAAGCCACAGGTAGAGCTGGCATCTTAGACTGGGAATACAAGCTTGAGTTTACTTCCATTGGACCTGGTTCTGAGGAGCTCCGTCATGCCTCATCTCTCTTGGACGGATGGATCTGGCCTGATTCCTCTAACATAAACACTAAATATTTCACTTTGTGGAAAAGTGCTGTAGCCCCAGAGCAGCAGGTGAGTGGGTAGCAGCAGATGTAGTCACTGCCACGTGTTTTAGAATAACTTTGCTCTTTCTTTCAGATGAACAACTGTAAAGACATACCTTAGAAAGGTATAGCCATGGATCCTGAATGAATGAAAATACATTGATGGCTTGTTCAGCCTGGAGAAGAGAAGGCTCAGGGGGGACCTCATAGCAGCCTTCCAGTACCTTAAGAGGTTACAGGAAAGCAGGGGAGGGGCTTTCTACAGGGGCAAGTAGTGATAGGATTAGGGGGAACAGCTTTAAACTGGAAGAGGGAAGATTTAGATTAGACATTAGGAAGAAATCCTTCCCGCTGAGGGTGGCGAGGCACTGCCACAGGGTGCCCAGGGAAGCTGTGGATGTCCCCTCCCTGGAAGTGTCCCACGCCAGGTTGGACGGGGCCTTGAGCAACCTGGTCTGGTGGGAGGTGTCCCTGCCCCTGTCAGGGGGGATGGAACTGGATGGGCCTTAAGGTCCCTTCCAACCCAAACCCTTCTATGATTTTATGACTCTACGATTCTGTGAAAAGTTCAAGATAGTTTTTCTCTTTACATAGTACTAGGGTACCTAGACCCTATTTTGACATATCTGACTAACTCCACGCATTGATGAGAAAGCACCAGTCCATAATTCTGGAGCTGGGTTTCCAAGGCCAGGTACCTAGGAATTAAGTGTTCACATACTAAGCCATTTAATTAAGTGCTTTTTTTTTTTAAAAAAAAAAAAAGAATATATAAATATTGGCACAATGCTTGCTTTTATCTACTGGAAAGACCCCAATGCTACAAGTTGTTTATAAATCATCATAAATGGTCTAAAGAATTCCTTTGCCAGCTAAGTTAAAGAGCAGACAATTGAAGAGTTAACACACTGAGTTCCTCCAGAGGCCCTGGGCTCTCCTTAGGGCCCTAGGGAAGAATACTGATGACACAGTTCTCTGAAGATGACCTGTTCCCTGTGTTTTTTCTGCTCCCCACCCCACTTAGGAAAATGCTTTCTCTCTCCCTGCTTATGAATTTTGTTTTCCAACCACACCTCTAGCCCTAGGAGAGCTATTACTGGAGCCTTGTGTTTTTCAAACAGTTGATGCAAGTATTATCTGAATTTCTTTAAAAGGAAGGGCTGCTAAAGAGTGGGTCCCAAAGCTGTGGATGAGAGAAAAGAACATGGTAAGAAGGAAAACAAAACAAATCTGCACAGATGTACTCCTAGCAACAACTTTTACAGTGATCTAACAGTAAATACTTGCCTTTCTGCCTGAGAAACTAGGCTCTGTGCAGAAGTTTGTATTTATGAGATCTTTCTTGCAGTCTCTCCTCAGAGACTTAGCATTAATGTATCAGGAACTAGACTAGAATATAAATGAATTTCCACAACAGTTGAAATGGCTAAAACCACTTACCTTTTCTCACTGAGTTTACATTATGATCTTATACTTTTTTTTAACAATATGATTGGTTCCTCCTGTATGTTTAACAGCAAATTAAGTTTTTCACAAACATAAAACAGTTTCACTGGATTTGAGCAAGACAGAATAACCTCCAGAAGACTAAACTGTGCTGGCATTTTTTAACCCTCAGCAAAGCCATCCACCAGTGAGATGCAAGAGCAATCTGATCTGACCTTACCTGCCAGCAGTTCCAGCAATGACACACACAATCAGCTAAGCCAAACAGCTACGCCTAAGCAGCTGCCTCCTTTGGAGTTAAACAAACTTAGATTACCCAATCAGAAGATGAACAAAGGAGCTGGGCTGAGGGGAAAATGCAGAATTTTCTAGTGATTTAGAAATGCTTGGAGGTGTGTTTTTGACATTTTTATCCTCATGTCTAGGCTTACAGTAAATTCAAGGGGACTGTGGGACAGAAGATCGGAACAAATCTTCCAATTCCGGGCTACACCACTTGTTTTTACTGAGATTGTCTGTGTAACTCCACAGAAGATGGCTGCGTGAGAAGCAGCATGCTAGCTCTTGTTCTGCTGTGCTATCCAGGCTCTGCAGAACTGCAACCGCATGCTTAAGGAGATCCTGCAAAAGACAAGGGGAACAGTGAGGAATATGGGAGACATAACACACCTGGGACAAACACCACCTGACCAGAATTTAATCAGGGCCTACACCATCACTGCCACTTCAGTAATCTTGTCTCTGGTCAAATCAAAGGCAGGGTCCTTTGTTCCAGGCAACCAGATTTAACGATCCCATCTGTAAAATGAGTAAACTTTGTTCTAAAGCCAGTTGTGGTTATTACCCTGCTAATTTCAATTTGTTTGTTTGGGGTTTTTTTTACTATGGCCAGTGAAGATAATTTGTTTCCCCCCCCCCCCCCCGGAGAGATCAATAGAAAGCTTTAAGGGGAGGAAGTAACTCATCAAGATGATGCAGACCCGATTATTTCCACCTATTATCTTATCTGAACTGTGACTTACCATGCAAACTTTCAGTGAAGGAAGTGTCAATTATGTCAATGAGATAGATCAAAGGGAAAAGAAAACAATAAAACCCAACCCAAAACCACAAAAAGAAACCCAGGACAGCACAGCAACCTCAGTATTGTATAACACGAGCTGATAAATTATTTTTAATAAGCAAATTTGCCTTTCCAAGCACAGGCATGCCCTCCCACCTCCTCCACTTTCCAACTATCTCAATACCAAACCCAAGTGTCTTAACTAATGTTGGTCTTCATCTCTTCCCCTACTCCTTCCCACATGCCCCAAGTCCCTGCTAGAGCTGTCACCCCTTTTTCTCACCCAGCACCACAGTTCCTGGTAGCACTTTAAGCGCTACTGGATGTCGTCGAATCATAAGGTTGGAAGAGACCTCTGGGATCATCAAGTCCAGCTGTACCTGTCCCCTTACTAAACCACGTCCCTGAGAAACTCATCTACCTGTTTTTTAAACACCTCCAGGGATGGTGACTCCACCACCTTGGGCAGCCATTCCAATCCTTGGCCACCCTTTCAGTGACGAAATTTTTCCTAATTTCCAGTCTGAACTGGTGCAACTTGCAGCCATTTCCTCTCTATATCATTACCACGATCACCTTGTCTCACAGAGTACCAGCTCCTTGTGAGCTTGCTGTCAGGGAGCAGCAGGATCCAGACTGCTCTGAAAGGAGTGAAAAGCCGGGAGCCAAAGAAGGGTCATGCAGGCTGCAGGCCAAGCACTTCCCCCACTAGTGTTCAGCCCTGGTGTGAGATGCTATAGGATACCTGGCTTGGCCCAGATGAAGCAACTGCAACCAGTGGTAAGTGCTAATCTCCGAATGTTTTCAGAAGTCCAACATACAGGGTACCAGATGGATTTCAGAATTTCAGCTGGCCTTTTCTTCTTCTGTTCCGGTTTTTGTTTCCTTATGCATATGAACATACCTATTTGCATAAATAAATGTAGTGACTCTTTGTAAGGATTTTACTATATCTAATATGTGACATTATTCAGATTGAGAGGATGTAGAAAAGTATGATCTTTTTATTTTGAAAATAATCCCAGTATATTGCCATTTTGTGAGCATGGTGAACCTACTCTTTGAACGTCTATGAGAAGCTGGTGCAAACAGTTTAAAAAAAAAGCCCCAAACAACAAACAGCACTAGAATCATAGAATCATTAATGTTGGAAAAGACCTCTAAGCTCATCCAGTCAAACCATTAGCCCAAACCCACCATGCCTACTAAACCATTTTCCCAATTGCCATGTCTACACGTTTTTAAACACAGACTGCACCACTTCCCTGGGCAGCTTGTTCCAATCCTTCGCCACTCTTTCAGTAAAGAAATTCTTCCTGATATCAAATCTAAACTTCCCCTGGTACAATTTGCAGCCATTTCCTCTTGCCCTGTCACTTGTTATTTGGTAGACAAGACCAGCACCCACCCTGTCACAGCCTCCTCTCAGGCAGTTGTAGACAGGGATGAGGTCTCCCCTCAGCCTCCTCTTCTCCAGGCTAAACAACCCCAGTTCCCTCAGTCTCTCCTCACAGCACTTGTTCTCCAGCCCCTCCCCAGCCTCTTTCCCTTCTCTGGACGCGCTCCAGCCCCTCAATGTCCTTCCTGTAGTGAGGGGCCCAAAACTGAACCCAGCACTCGAGGTGCAGCCTCACCAGTGCTGAGCACAGGGGCACAATCACCTCCCTGCTCCTGCTGGCCACGCTGTGTCTGACACAGGCCAAGATGCCACTGCCCCTCTTGGCCACCTGGGCCACTGCTGGCTCATGGCGCATTTCCAAGTGACGGTTAAAACCTGAGGTAGGGAAGCGCTGAGGACCACGCAGCCCAACACCCCCATCCAGGAGCGAGGGAACGCTTCTCCTCCCCTTCTCGCTGGCCCGCTCCACCCTACCCCGCTCCCTCGGCGGGAGCTGCACCCGGGCCTCGCCCCGCCTCCCCAGGCCCCGCCCCCTCGGCGAGGCTTGGCGGGAGATCAGGAGGCGCGGCGGGAGGTCCCGGGGCACAGTGGGAGAGCACGAGGCGAGGTGGTGGCTGTGATGGCGTCGCGAAGGGGTGGTTACAGCCCCTACTACTACTTCGTGCGGGACCAGCTGCCAGAGCTGCGGCGGCGTGGGCTGCCCGTGGCCTCCGTGGCTGATGCCATCCCGTACTGCTCTGAGGCGTGGGCGGTGAGGAGAAGGGTCCCACGCCGCCCGCTTCCCCCCTTCCATCCTTCTGCGGGGCGTGAGGGGAAAGAGTGGCTGAATGGCGGGAAGGGCAGGGAGGAGGCGTGCGGGACCGTCTTGTCCTACTCCAGCCACTTCGTGTGTTTCAGCTCACGGGGAGCCGGCGCCCCTTGGGCTGATCGGCGTGGGGCCCTACGCGGGTTGCGTGGGGGGCACAGAGGTGATAGGGGGGCTGGAGAACCTCCTCTGCGAGGACAGGCCGAGAGAGCCGGGGTTGTTCAGCCTGGAGAAGAGAAGGTTCCGGGAGGTCTTGTAGCAGCCTTCCAGTACTTATAGAGGGGGTATGTGAATGGTGAGGAGAGGCTCTGTATCAGGGAATGCGGGGATAGGACAAGGACTAATAGTTTTAAGCTGAAGGAGGAGAGATTGAGATTAGGCAATATGAAAAAATGTTTTCCTGTGAGGGTGGTGAGGCACTGGCACAAGTTCCCAGGGAAGCTGTGGATGCCCCCTCCCTTGAAGTGTCCAAGGCCAGGTTGGATGGGTTATTGGGCAGCCTGGGCTGGTGGGAGGCGTCCCTGCTCATGGCAGGGGGTTTGGAACTGGATGGGCTTTTAAGGTCTCTTCCAGCCCAAACCATTCTGTGATCTCTGGCTGGCAAGAACAGTATCAGAAGACCTTTTGCACGTGGTGGAACAGTGCTAGTTGGACCTCTTCTGAAGATGCTTCAAAAGCACATTCTTGCTAGATGGTTTGAATCCAGGTTTAAGGCTTCATTAGGGAGAATGTTTGAGTTAAAATTAGTGGTGGGCGATTCTTGCCAAACATTGATAATGCTCTTTGGAAATGCGCAATTAATTTCTTACATGGTGTTTGCTGATTCGTGGGACTACTGGAAGGAACTTTTATTTTAACAGTTTGCTTTCCTTCAAGTTGCTGCCTCAGGAAAAAAAGAGTGTATATGCAGAGAAGGCTCGGAAGTGGAAGCAAAAGCAGCGCCCTCAGGAGGCAGTGAAAGAGGTAAATGTAGAGAAAGGGCCACCCTTCAGTGTAGCTGAAGAAGAGTAAATGGTGTTGGGAGTTTGATCAGCTGTGATGCTACAGAAGATCACCTCTCCATAGCCTCTGACCTGGAGGTTATGGCTGCTGCAGCAGTTCATACTGTTATGAAGGTTACATAGAAAATTATTCTGATTTAAATGAAGATGTGTACCCTTTCAAACCAGCACAGCCTGTTCCACCTGGCTCTTCTACCAAGTAAAATGTAGTTCCCTACTGAGTTTTACATTTAACAGTATTTTGCAGACTGACTTAATGACTTTTGATTTTTTTTTTTTTTTTANTTGGCCACCTGGGCCACTGCTGGCTCATGGCGCATTTCCAAGTGACGGTTAAAACCTGAGGTAGGGAAGCGCTGAGGACCACGCAGCCCAACACCCCCATCCAGGAGCGAGGGAACGCTTCTCCTCCCCTTCTCGCTGGCCCGCTCCACCCTACCCCGCTCCCTCGGCGGGAGCTGCACCCGGGCCTCGCCCCGCCTCCCCAGGCCCCGCCCCCTCGGCGAGGCTTGGCGGGAGATCAGGAGGCGCGGCGGGAGGTCCCGGGGCACAGTGGGAGAGCACGAGGCGAGGTGGTGGCTGTGATGGCGTCGCGAAGGGGTGGTTACAGCCCCTACTACTACTTCGTGCGGGACCAGCTGCCAGAGCTGCGGCGGCGTGGGCTGCCCGTGGCCTCCGTGGCTGATGCCATCCCGTACTGCTCTGAGGCGTGGGCGGTGAGGAGAAGGGTCCCACGCCGCCCGCTTCCCCCCTTCCATCCTTCTGCGGGGCGTGAGGGGAAAGAGTGGCTGAATGGCGGGAAGGGCAGGGAGGAGGCGTGCGGGACCGTCTTGTCCTACTCCAGCCACTTCGTGTGTTTCAGCTCACGGGGAGCCGGCGCCCCTTGGGCTGATCGGCGTGGGGCCCTACGCGGGTTGCGTGGGGGGCACAGAGGTGATAGGGGGGCTGGAGAACCTCCTCTGCGAGGACAGGCCGAGAGAGCCGGGGTTGTTCAGCCTGGAGAAGAGAAGGTTCCGGGAGGTCTTGTAGCAGCCTTCCAGTACTTATAGAGGGGGTATGTGAATGGTGAGGAGAGGCTCTGTATCAGGGAATGCGGGGATAGGACAAGGACTAATAGTTTTAAGCTGAAGGAGGAGAGATTGAGATTAGGCAATATGAAAAAATGTTTTCCTGTGAGGGTGGTGAGGCACTGGCACAAGTTCCCAGGGAAGCTGTGGATGCCCCCTCCCTTGAAGTGTCCAAGGCCAGGTTGGATGGGTTATTGGGCAGCCTGGGCTGGTGGGAGGCGTCCCTGCTCATGGCAGGGGGTTTGGAACTGGATGGGCTTTTAAGGTCTCTTCCAGCCCAAACCATTCTGTGATCTCTGGCTGGCAAGAACAGTATCAGAAGACCTTTTGCACGTGGTGGAACAGTGCTAGTTGGACCTCTTCTGAAGATGCTTCAAAAGCACATTCTTGCTAGATGGTTTGAATCCAGGTTTAAGGCTTCATTAGGGAGAATGTTTGAGTTAAAATTAGTGGTGGGCGATTCTTGCCAAACATTGATAATGCTCTTTGGAAATGCGCAATTAATTTCTTACATGGTGTTTGCTGATTCGTGGGACTACTGGAAGGAACTTTTATTTTAACAGTTTGCTTTCCTTCAAGTTGCTGCCTCAGGAAAAAAAGAGTGTATATGCAGAGAAGGCTCGGAAGTGGAAGCAAAAGCAGCGCCCTCAGGAGGCAGTGAAAGAGGTAAATGTAGAGAAAGGGCCACCCTTCAGTGTAGCTGAAGAAGAGTAAATGGTGTTGGGAGTTTGATCAGCTGTGATGCTACAGAAGATCACCTCTCCATAGCCTCTGACCTGGAGGTTATGGCTGCTGCAGCAGTTCATACTGTTATGAAGGTTACATAGAAAATTATTCTGATTTAAATGAAGATGTGTACCCTTTCAAACCAGCACAGCCTGTTCCACCTGGCTCTTCTACCAAGTAAAATGTAGTTCCCTACTGAGTTTTACATTTAACAGTATTTTGCAGACTGACTTAATGACTTTTGATTTTTTTTTTTTTTTTATAATATAAATTGGTATGACTTCTGGTGGTATGTTCATGTTGCTTTTACTTCATGGATATCTTTAATTTAGGTGGTTCTAGTCTGACTGCCTGAAACCATGTCTTACACATAGCTGATATGGCATTCTTGAGTGGCAAACCAGGTCAATGAAATGTTGCAACCTACACACAAAAAGAATAATTATACCTTGCCATAATTTTTAGATTGGTTTGATAGTGGGGCAGGTGGTAATGCTATGGTGGAGGACAAAATCCCACTGTGTAGAAGTAAGCAGTTATGTTAAACTAGATGTGTTTGTGGTCAGAAATAGTGCTAAACAGATTCCTTGTGCTGTTTATGGTCTTGAATAAGTGTGTGTCCCCTTTTTTCATCTTTCATTTTATCTGTCTCTCTCAGTAGTTCCCTGAACCATACTTTGCTTTGGAGTTTGAATTATGTAAGGTGTCAGAAAACTTATTTTATACCAGCCTTGGTTGGCTTTGTAAAATCTTGTGTGCCAAAGCAAGCAGCATGTTTGAATAAATGGATAATACTGCATTTACTTCCTCTTCTCGTATTACTAGATACTGACTATGAACCACAAATTACTAAGATAAAGGACATCATCCTTATTGCCTGTCAGTGGAAATAGGGAAATTTGTATATGTGCAATTATATGTGATTTCATTTTATTAATCACACCCCTGTACAGACATCCACAGTTACTTTGTGAAGTAAAGGGTCTTTGTCATGTTTTAGAAATCACCTAAGGTTACTTGGAGGGGACTAATTTCTCATTTTATTTTAAGTAGTTCAGACTGATAATTAACGACCTTTGGCAATGATGGTCATCTGGAATTAGTGTAGCTGGATGTGGATATTAACCACAATTTGAGTTTTGAATGATTTAATTCTGTAAGCCAGGTTTCCCTTTCTGCCCTCTTAAAAGCTTATTGTTCATGCATGGATTTGCAGTGCTAAATGGGCACAAGCAACTCTCTTACTTGCTCTACGCCAGAACCATCTGATAACTTTTTTTGAGACTGTATCAGCTTTTCATGAATTCCATTCCCAGTCAAAGGCAATTAACGCACGTGCCAAACTGTTTCATACAGTTTATAGAAAAAAGTTTTGAAATTCCAATTTGAGAAGTTCCTCGCCTTTGATAAGTGGTTAAACCTGACAATTTTTTATTTATTTTATTTTTTTTTTTTCAAATTGCATTCTGTAGATTTAGCCATAGATCTTTCCAGTTGTAGTGAGTTGACCATGGTATTAAGATACTTATCTCTCCCTTTGTTGGAAGAGAAATCTTGTCTTCATGGTCTGCAAGTAGACAGGTACTTGTATATAAGCTGCAGCCTTGTTTCACTTAACCATAACTGTTAGTGGATGTCAGATTCCTCCAGTAGAAGGAGGTAAAGGATTTATTGGTCCTTAGTAGAACTTTTTGGATTTTTTTTCACTTTCTCATCTTTTCCAGGTGCGTAATGTGGTTCATCCAGTTATTACTTGTCTGACAGCAAAAACTGCCAGTGATACTTCTGTTATGGATGACTCTGCTGTGTCTTGGAAGAACGATAAGGGTATGAAAATCTTGAACAACATGATCCTGGTAGATAAAAGCTTGCCTTTTATGGATATTCTCAGTGATACCTATACAAAGGCTCTTTACATTTTGCTGATAGCCATCTGTTCCTTTGTTTGAAACTAAGGGTTTACTGCTTTAAGAAGGTACTTTGTGGTATAGAGGTAAGTCAGTGCAAATGTGGGTCCTTGTTCTCCTCCTCCTGAAATAATTACAAACTCTGATTTTTAGCCTGATGGGAGTGAAGCTGCTAGTAGTTTCTGTACAACTATTTTAAGCTTTTAAGAAAAAGGTAATTCCTCAATTCCTATATTTGTGATTTACAAAGCTTAATCCAAGTTCAGCATGAAAGAATAGTTGCACCAATTTTAAAGGGTGAAAAAGTGTTAGAGATCAAAGTTCAGAATTCCTATGGTAGAGGTGTTAAATAAAACGATGACCTGGCCTCTTTGGGAGAATAGAAGAGGGGATATGTACTTTGTCAGTGCTTTTGTAACATCCTGGCTTACTTCCTTACTGAAAGAACTCCTGAAAACTAAACCTTTCTTATCTGTGCCCCTTCTTCAAATGGGTGTTTTGATTAGAATTGAGTAGTGAACATATCTGTGTTCTTTTGCCCATGAATGTTACATTATCCTGGAAAATGATAAATGGTATTGCTTACAAGATAAGTCAAGCACCAGATTAATATAAAGTGTATCTGATGTGTGGTTAATTTTCAGATCAAGCCTTTTACCTAATAAGTCTCTTGAGCTGTTTTCATGTTGTCATGGTTATGGAGGGGCAGGAAAAAGTAGCTTCATAAAAAGTGTAATACCTGTTTGCATCCTCTCTGTCAGAGGACATGGTTCCCTGTCATTGTGATGCAAATTTAATCAGGTTGAGCGTGGTGGCTTGAGCTGACACAATTGATCTTGAAACTGAGTGAGAAGGGTAATGGTAAGGGACTACTGAGAGGTGTTTTATGATGCTGCTCCTTATTATTTCTCAGTGAGCGTCCTGTATGGTTCCATTTTTCCCAAGGAAAGCAGTTCACAGTCGGGTAGGAGAGGTATCTGCCCTGTGACCCCACAGCTTGTAGAGTAAGACCCATGTAAGAGAGCACCAGCATTCAGGCTTAGAAAAACTGGTGTTAAATGCCATCAGGGCTGGCATACAGCATAATTTCTGTGTAAAAACAGTTGTAAATCTCTCTTGTTTTGTAGAACAGCTAGGATTTTTTTGATGAGGGAAGAACTGAAGGGAAAGGATTAAATAGCTACCTTAAAATTCAGTGAGAAGGTTATGTGGCATTGATGAAAAGGATTGAGGTGTGTTGTGAAATATTTTTCATAGTTGATACTTTTAAAATTAGTAAACAAATTTATTTCTTGACACTTGCTTTGGGTATTCTTGCTGCCTTCTTTCTGGGGTTCATTTAGGGGAGGAGAAGCAATCCTTTTATTATCAGGCTTCTAATCTCCCCTTATCTTGGAAGAGTATTACCAGCTCATTTAACCTATATAAGTTACTGAATTGAGCTTGTGAGGCTGCTTTGCAGTTACTGATATATTTTTTTTTTTTTCTAACCTTGTTTTCCTAAAGGATGAAGAGACTTATCATATAAAGAAATAGTAGTTCCTGTTGGGTTCCAGGCTTCTTAATGTGCTTATGAGTTTGGAGTTTGATTTTTCTTTTTTAATTGCTTTTATTTTGGATTTTTATTACCCTGATATCTGTACACAGTAGCATCTGTGGAAGGTGTACCAGGACTACCAACATGCCTGACGCATAAGTATTAGTTACCTGGTTATCTCAGATACTGAGAAAGATCTGTGTTTTACTTGGTCGTTATCTTGCTTTAGTCACTCATATGAAGTGCACTGAAGCTTTTGATGGATGAGGTGAAGCCACGATGGCTTTTCTGTAACCTCTGGTGGCTCTTCTGAAAATGTGGATTTTTTTCTCTCAGCCGTAGTTGCAGACGTCTTCTACTTCCTGGACATTTACAGCCATGGCAAGCTGCCATCCTTCTGTGAACAGCTCTTCCTTCCTTGTGAGATTGGGTGTGTCAGGTACTCCCTACAGGATGGCATAACAGCTGATTTCCATCACTTCATAGAGCCAGGTGAGTCCCCAGGTAGGGAGATGAGAAGTTCATCTTGCTGTGGAGCAAGTGGGAGGCCTTCTAGTGTCACTTAGTGCTGCCCAGGTTAGATTTCTGCTGTTAAAGACAGGTTTTTTTGGCTGTAAGTGGTTGGACTTCTTAAAATGTTGGAGCAGTGCTGATTGTTTCTGAAGAGATGGACTTAAGCGTCAGAACTACATGAAGCTTCAAAGAGGATGTAATAAATCCAGGAGGACCTTTAGTTGCTTGTGCTTGTTGTTTCATCCCGATGAGAGTTCAGCTTGATTGGATGTAAACACACCGCATTATAATTGTTTTTTTAAAAATGCATATAACTGAAAATAACTTTTTCAAAAATAGTTATGGCATGTGTAGAAGGCCACGAGGGAAAATGAACCTATTGCTTTCTGTACATAAAACTATGGCGTATAGTTGAGAATTAAGGATATATCATTGTTGGATGGTGATTGTTCTTTTCTTCCTTTCTTCCCTGCTTCTTCTGCAGAAGTACCTCCACGAGGTTTTTGGTACCACTGCCAGTCTGCTAGTGAGTATCAGTGGAGAAAAAGATTGGTATGCACAGGTGTGCAGTTTTCAGCTCAGCTTATCTCATCCAAAAGTAGTATGTCTACAGTTTCTCATCTTGGGAAGTTTTCAAGGTTTGAAGAGAGAGGGAGTGACAGACCAGCTTGTCACAATTACCTTTTATATGTCTTTTCTACCCACAAGTGGCAGAGCACTCCACTCAGAACCATTTAATCAATGGCAGAGTTATTTGTATTCTGTCTTCCTATTTTAATTCAATAATAACTGCAGTGTGTTCTTCTTAAAATGGGACAACTTCTGGCTTTAAATGCTTTTGAGCCCATCCCAGCAGAGGGTCCTTCCCTTGATAGTCCTTGTGTAAACCTCAGTGTGAAGTGATAATTCATGATAGGGTAAATGAAAGATACTTAAGGACATGATTTAGTGGTGGACTTGGCAGTGTTTGGCTTACATTTAGACTTGATGATCTTAAAAGTCTTTTCTGACCTAAATAATTCTGTGATTCTCTATTTAAAAGCTGCTGGTTTGCAGCTTTACACGTATCAACAAAGTTAAAGTATTTATAGTGGTGTCGTGTCTGGCTTGGCCTGCCTTATTTCCCTTGTTACTCTTAAGCAGTGTGTATAGATTCCAGTTTGTTTCTGTCAGAACACTTCCTCCCCTTGAGTACAAAGGGAGTAAACTTGGCTGATGTTTTTCTATGTCAGATGCTTGGATAATGGCCTTTTAAAATGGGTAAATGTGTGAGTATTTGCTCACCGCCACCCAAATCAGCCAGTCTTCTGCTGACAAAAGTAAGGTTTTCATAGCTTAATGACAGACACTGCCAGCAGAGAAGAGGAGGTGTGTGTGTGTTTGTATGTATATACATATATATGTATATAAAAGATACAAAGGAGGGGGAATTTTATCAGTTAAGGAAACAGGACTTCTCGTAACATTTTTTTTTATTATTGCCCACTCCCCCATTAGGTGAGATCACTCATAAGATCCCTTTATCTGGATTTCATCTTTCACGTACACGTTACGCCGTTGTGTTACAGAAGCTTCTTGAGTTTGTCCAGCCAGCCAGAGATGTTCGGCGTCGCTTCTGCTGCAGGGTATGGTCACGGTCAAAGAAAGATGCACAAAATCAAAACCTCTGATTTCACTCCTGTTAGATGACTAAGGAGATACTTGACTCTGAAACCTAATCAATGTGCAAATGCCTGAGAAAAGACACCCTTTTCCAAAGTTTTCCATTTCCAAGTAGGAAGAAATGCCTTCTACAAGTTAACATTTTTATAAAGCAGAGACCTTACTTTCTGCCTCTTTATTTTTAGCCTGCAGTTCTGGCTCTATTCTACTGATGGTCTCTAACATTACTTTGACATAGGTTAAGGCCTTTTAAGAGTGACTTAAATTGATTGTGCTGAATCCTAGTCGCATAATTATACTTTTCTAAGGAATTCTTTTACTTTTTTTATAACTCTTTGCCCCTGAGAATACCGTTCATCTTTATTTTCATTCAAGTTTCATTTGCCAATCAGCAAAACAAAAGGTTGGGATTCGAAGCATTTAAGCTTTGTGACAGTTATGTTAATGTTTTGATCCCGTTTGAGCCTGATGTTAATCTTTAAAAAGGTGGGGATGGTCAAGGTCTTCCATCTCCATCAGTAAATGTAGGGCTCTGAAGAAATACACATGAAAAAAGTATCTAGGAGCACTTAACCCATACTGTAGGTATCTCTGTTAACATTTAACCTGTCCCCGAACATTGGCCCAAAATTTCCCCCAGGGTGTGGTTCGGAAACCTTTGTGGCATTTGGTTCCTCTTTGAGGTAATTTTCAGGAAGAATGTGCTTTCATTCCTATTAGCGTTGAAGTTTGTTTTGAAGGTGACTTTTCCAGATGTAGTTAGAAGTCTTGCAAGTGTTACAATTACATGTTGTGCTTCTTTATTGTGACTGAAATTTTCTTTCCTCTAGTCTAGCGACAGATTCCGAATTAGCTGGTGTCTTAATCGAATGGCTAGTGTAACAGGTGAGAAATGGGTAATTTTTGGTTCTCCTCCCTGCCCCTGGAAGGAAAGTTTTATGTAATCCTGGACATCTGTATTTGAGACCTGAAGATTTTCAGACAAAGATTTCATAAAAGCTGATACTGATAGCTAGAACTGCTTTGCGTGCTTCTTTCCTCCTGATCAGTGACAGTAAAACTCGAGTATCTTCAGCTACCTGGCTTAGGAGCGCGTCTGTAGAATAATATCCACTGTTTCTTGCTCAGCTGCCAAAGGAGCACTAGAGGCAGTGAGATGACTGGGAAGGTGAGCGTACAGTAGCACATGGGAAAACTAAACTTGTGAAGAGAGATGGCCTGTGAGTGGGATGTGTAACTACTGAGGTGGAGAAAATTATGGGAATACAGGACAACCCACTTTGCTGGGAAGCCAGGTTACGTTAAAACCACCAGTGGAGTAACCTGTTAGAGTTTACGGTAGCTTTGATGCTTTGGTAGGAGGTTGGGCTGTGAGCAGGGACTGACTGAGAAGTGAGCTGAGCAGAGTATTAACTGACTCTCATTCTCTTGGCCTGGATTTTGTGTGAGCTATAGGCATCGAGAGCCATCTGGAACTTCTTGCTGTAGAAGACTTGGTAACAGAACTGTACCATAGGAAGTACCAAAGTGAGCCACCTAAGACTTGGATGTGGAGAGAACTGGATGTCTCCCTGTGGGATTTCTCCAGTAATACTAGGTATGTTAATTTCTTCTTCGGGGAAACTTGTATTAGCCTGATGTGTCCTGGTGCCCTATGTACAGCTTGTGTGCTGTTAGGTTAGAATGTTCTGGAAGCCTTCTAATCAGAAATGCTTCTTGCCACATCATGCTTACAACTGGAAATGAGAAATATTTTCCCCAAAGAAGTGTAAAGATAATGTGGCTTTTTAATGCTGAGGCCTAATGTAAAGGAGGGGGTAAAAATAGGAATAAAATGTATTGTGGTGTTTAACTGGAAATCATAGAAGTGAGAAGATTCAGATAGAAGTGTGGGTGGGACCTGGCTGTTGCTATGCATCAGATGCCTTGTGCTGCTCTTCAGAGGGACAAGGTGTGTTTGCCAGTGATATAAATCAAATTGTCAAGCACAAGCATTAAGCTAGATGGTATATTTTTTTCTTCTGGAATGAATGTTCTTTGTAATACATCTGGAATACTGTTTACTTTGGAGGATTTTTTCCTTTTTCTTTTGTTTGTCCTGTATGTCTTGGACAAAAATGCTTTTCCTGCATTCAGGTTCTGGTTTTGTACAAAGAAGTGATACATAGCTTGTAGTTGCAGGGGAATATTTAGCGATAACACAGTTAACTCAAATTTCTCAGCTTTTTCCCTGTTACTATTTTAAGAAAAAAACAATAATGTACTCTTAAATTTTAGTATATTTATTTTAAAAAAGCAATAATTCTTTTAAGTTTGCTTACTGTATGAAGATGTATTGGAATAATCAATATCACTTCGTCTTTTCATGGTTAGGTAGTTTTTCCATTTCTGTGAGCATCTTCATACTAGAGGGAAGCCTTAATGAGAATGCAGAAATGCACTTTAAAACACACACTTGGAGAGGAAAGTGGAGATGCTTAAACCAAGAGGAACTATTTCACATAAATGGGAATCTTCAAATTCTTATCTTTAAATTTCATTTGTCTTTTGGGAGTCTCTTCTCTTCTTTCCCCCCACCTTGGCATGAAGAAGGTTGCCTATTAAAGCGCGCCTCTTAACTCTGCATCAGCCACTTAGAGCTTAGTTATGCAGTGCTGGTCCTCTGAAATCTTAAAGGTACTGTGTGGTCATGGAGACAAGAAGATAATTTCTTTAATGTTAGTTGGTTTGGTCAGAAGGTACAAGAACAATTTGTGTTGATTAAAGATGCTTAAATGCTTCTGAAATAAGTCTGAACTTCATTTCATGTAGATGCAAGTGGCATGAAGAGAATGGTATAGTGTACTGTGCTCTGGCATCCTCTAAGAAAATCGCGTGAGTATTGCAAAGGAGTTATCTCCAGTATGATGACTTTTCATGTTGTTACAGGTGCAAGGTAGTTCTAGGTCTTGAGTTATATCTATTTCCTCCACACCCAAAATTTTGTTCCATTTGTAACTGTTACTGTTGCTTGTGTGGTTTAGCAGTGTGTGGTCTTAGCACTGAGATGTAATTTAATCTCTGTGATAATCCTGTCTATTTCTCCGTAGTGATCCTTTCTCTAACTCCAGTTACTACTGGAGAGTTGAGAGAAGTGTTAATTGTGTTCTTCAGATGTTTAGGATACCTGTATTTGGTGAGAAACTCTCAGTATATTCTAGTATGTCTCTACTTCGGAAACTTGTATACTACCTTACATATAATGTAGATACCGAAGGTTCTGTAATCTTTTTGGTGTGGGGGAAAAGAAAGTAAATATTTGGGAAATGAGGAAATGCCATGGTAAATTTCAGTCAGTAGTAGTGGTGCTTTGAGAGAGATAATAATGAATATTGTTGCATTCAAAAAACTCTGGTCATGTACAGCTGTGCCTTGCAAAAAGGTGTTGCTTTTCACACTTCAGTGCATTTGATAGTATGGGGAGGCAGTGGTTTTAATTTCATGTGCAGCTGTAGGATAGGCTGGTGGTCTTGGGAGGATGCAGAGTAACTGCTTAGCTGCTGTGATAATGTCTTTCTGCCCTCTGCCATCTGCTCTGTGTGTCTCAGTCTCTGGTTGCTTTTGTTTTGTCTGTTGAAGAACTAATAATTCTGTTTCTTTTATACATATCCATTACTGTCCTCTTAACCAAACTTTTCTTGTTTATTTTCTCGGTCAAGTTACTCCATCAGTAAATCTTTCGCAAGTGTGTATGGAGTCCCGCTGACAGCAGCTCACCTCCCGCTTCAAGACTCTTGTTATGGTGGAATCACATATAGCAGGATGGGAATACTGGATACTGGACATCTTAAGGTCAGGTTCTTTAGACGGGTATCCTGGTTTAGTTCTAGTTAACTCTGATGCTCAAACTTGCCAATTTCAGGTTAAGTGATTTCTTTTGAGTGCCGCCTTTTTGTGACTGTGTTGGGTAGACTGATGAAAGAAAAATAATCTAGCTGGATTATTACTTGTGATTTTTCACCCACGATTCATAGTTTTCATGGATAGTTGTGTATGTTGCATTTTAGAAAGCACATACATGATTTTTGAATGTTTGTTTTTTCATTCAGAAAGTGGAAGCTGAGGGTTCTGGATGTGATGGGCATTTCACTTCTCCAAGTCAGGATCAAGAGCTTGTCCCTTGTAATTGTGAGTTTGAAACTTTCGAGTTGTAAGGGAAAAGGGGTATTTAAACTTAATCTAGCTTTTTCAGATTTTTGTGCTTAGATGTTAATGTGTCAGTCGTATAAAGCTTAAGCAGCTCTACGTGATCTGCATGTATCCCTGTGTATGGATTTGACTGAATTTCTGAATACATAGAGCTGCCCTGTTCCTACTGTACACAATCTTATGGTCAGAAAGGTCTCAAAACTTAGTTTTTCATATAAAAGTTGCTCTCTGATTTGTACCCTTTTATTTTATGCTACATGAAGACCATTCTCATATGCTTAGGTACCTTGAGGCAAGGCCAACTTTAAAATATTCTCCTTGCTCTTAAGTCACTATATATGCAGTCTCAGCTGATACTTGTTGCAAATGTTCTGTTAGAACTTGATTTATAAAGATTACTTATTTAAAGTTGCATTTTTGGAGATAATTTTTTTTTTAATAGAAGGCATGTGAGCTCAGTTCATCTGGGCAATTCACAGCTAATCATGAGGAACAGAATCAAGTTTGCAAGAAAAAGTAACTAAGAATTCTGAGTTTGCAGCTTATTTTCTTGCATACAGAATACACGCTGGAATTAGACTCAAATTGTTCCAATTGTAAATCGTGAGATCCTATGGTCTTGATGTTTATAGAGGACTCAACCCCTTTGACCTCTTGCGTTAGAGCTATTGAACAGCTTCAGCTCCGTAGTCTATGAGGAACAATACCATTAATTTATGTAAGCTTTAAAGGCTGATTTGATTTGCAAACTGTATTTAATTTAATAGATGATTCTCCACATGGTGTGAAGAGTTCCCTCATGAAACAAGTACCGTGCGAAGAAGAGGAATTACTCAATTGCTGAAAAGTGCATCTGATCTCTCCAAGTCTTTCAGTAGTAGAAAATCTTTTTTTACATCCAGAACAGTGGTAAATTCTGATTTTTCCTTGTTTCCCTAAGATAACCAGACTGCAGTTTTTCATCTTCTGTGCAACCCCTGACAGTTCAAGTTCTTGTTAGAATCATAAAACCATTGATTGAATTTAAAGTCAACAAAAATCTTGTTTATTGACTACAGGACGACTTATTTTGAAGGGGCCTGACAGTTGCATCCTGTCTTTAAAAATACATGCCATACTAGTTCTGTTTCTTAATGGGTGGAGTGGAAATTCCAGAGATAGATTAGTCATTATCAGTGGATTAGAAGAGTTCTTCAGTCGCTAGTGTGGCTTTAAAAAAGTGCTTTGTTTCTTCTTTAATAACCTCCTTCCCTTCTTCTGCCTATGGAAGATAGAATTTCACTTTATAAGAATCTCTTCCCCAAAAATAGTGAGGGGAGGCATTAAAATCATAAAGGGATGCACAAGGGGAATTAAAGGCATAACATTCTGAAAGGCTTGCTATAATCTGCCAATTCTAACCATAAAGAATTTGAATTTTTCAAGACAAAAAAGCTGACTTTCTATAAAATATCTTGGAAGAAATGTGGTAGCAAATTTACCCATTTAATAATGTTCTTTAGAGGCACAGGCTACGTACATGAGCAACAAGTACGACATAGATTTTTTTTTTAAAAAAAATTTCCCTTTGCATCAATTTTCTGTTTAAAAAATGCACGTCCCTCAAACCTACAGACTGAAGAGAAGTGTAGGTGTTACGTGGTTTTTTTTGAAAGAAATGTAAAATTCAAACCGGTACATTAATTTGCAGATATAATTTCACAAGTTTAGGCAGGCTGGGTAGGTACCAGTCATAATTATTTGAGGGTACATAAAAACTGGGAGACTCATGTATCGTTAGGAAGTTACATGTTTCGTTTTATGGAGATACAAGTCTTGAACTAGTTTCCAAAAAGTTTTCTGTTATCTGAGCCTTGCCCATAGTCCATGTGTCTTTAAGTAACCGATTCTCAGAAATATAAGCTTGCAACTCAAAAAATACCCACATTTTGTTCCAGCAGAGGTCCAGTTGTGAAGTACTATTTCCATAGCAACTAACTGTGAAAAGATATTTCATTCCTTGTAAGAACTGAAGCTCAAATTATGTAGTTGATTCTTTTGCATAATAGGGGGGGGGAAAATAAACCCCAAATTCAAATGGACCCCAGCCAAAATAAGAGATGAGTACATTTATGAAGAAACTCGAGCACCCTGATCAGTACATCAGAAGAGGCCAATTGCTGGTTTAGTTGAGAACCTGTGACAGTTGCTGTTAAGGCCAGTTGAGGCCCTTCTTCTAGTATTGCAGGAGCACTGGATCATTTTGATGCCTCTTACCTAACAGTTTGCCTGTATTGTTGAATTTTCTTGAATTACTCTGTGTTTTCTTCCTCTGGGATTGTTGTCTTACCTGCTAAATTTTGCCAGATAATGGACAATAAGCCTCTAAGACTGAGATTCACCAGTGAAGCCATCTGGGAGTGTTGTAGCAGAGTGAGAACATCTGTGTAGTAGTGGTAAAGGCTTCTCTGCGTTGGAAGAGAGTTGTTTTAAGTTTCTTAATTGACAGCCATTGTTGCCTTGACACTTCAAAACATACAGAACTGTAATCTTTGAACTATTTTCAGAGGTCAGTGTTGCAATAAAAGTTTTTCAGTTCTTATGGAGAATTCATTATTAAAGTGCTTACTCTGTGTTTGTGTCAGTACACAAACCTAGGAGCAATTGTTTGAGATGTTCTGTATCTTCAAGTCTGAAATAAAAAATCCCAGCAGAAATGGAGGAATACACAGTTAAGGTACAGACATGCTGTGGAACCCTATCACCTGTAATTTAAAGTAGTACATAAGTTGTAGGAGACCTAGTTAACATACTGTAGGTGATGGCCATTATCTAGGGCAATAGCTGTCATACTCTAAGTAGCAACCTGTGGTGGTTTTTGTAGTGACAACTGTAAGATCTGTACCGTGGGAGTGAGTACACGACCTTCATGTAGGCCATTCAGTACTATTATTCTGATTATATTGGAGGGATCCCTAACGGCATTTGGAGGGCGATAGAAGACTCTCTGATTTTGGAGCTCTGCTACCCTGGCTGTTTTGCAATTTGAAACTCCATTTGATTTCTTGCAAAATAAATTCTGCTTGATAAGCACAATACAGTAATGTTTCTCTCCTTTAAGGGAAAAGTAAAGTAGTAGGGAAAGATGGTGACTTACAGCCTTAGCACACTTCTTAAGTGCAAGAAATAGGTAAGGCATGAACTGTGGGTCAAAATCTGAATAGAATTCTCCCCATTTGCATGACAAAATTTTGAAGGGGAAATAAAACCGAGTAAAGGCAGAGTGGGTCTTGAGCAGAATTGAAGTGATGCAGCCTGGAAGCTTAAACATGTACTTTCCACATGGTAAAAAGTAGCAGTAGCTTAATACCATCTGCATATAGATGTGCAGGTACCATACACATGGAATTGTCCAAAGAGATGTCTCCTTTACAAAAGCAACTGTTAGGTTCTGTCCGACTTGACTTTGTCCTCCTATTGCTATAGATGAATCACTCCTTGGACAGCAATGAGTGAAAGTCATTCTTGTTTTGCTTACACATTAGAAAATTAATAGGTACGTCTGTGCTTGTTATACAACCGGTATAGACCACTAGAGCAATGGTTGAATTGTGTGTTACTATTCTCTAAAGGTTTTGGCTAGGAGAACAGTTGACTCAGGCACATAAAAACACAATGGGCTGTGGTGACAACTTTGATTTAGTCTATGACATCAATACATTAACCTGTAGCCTCTTTCTTTTACATTCTGTTCAAAGAGTATGTAACTGATAATGAAAAATAAAGCATGTTCATGTAGAATAAGCAGCAGTTGCTGATTCTATGTAGTAGAAACTGTTAATTCAACTTGTGCATTCATTTCTACCTTGTCCACTTTCAATAGGTATATGGAAGAAGTTCTTACATGACTGCTTTCTCTGCTTCAGCTAAGTATTCTTACCAGTACCTTATAATCTGATTTCTTAGAAAAGATTTTTCTTAAATATATATAAATGTACTGTAAGTACAGCACTACTCATCTTTTATGTTTTCAATTTAATTTGAAATTTGTTCTGGAAGGCTTATCTTGCCAGCAGAGATCAAGACCAACAAGGTATTCGGTTCCTCAGCCTCCTCCTTGTCCTTTATGATCAGGTCCTCATTCTGATTCAGATGCACCCATTGCAGTCCTTGTTGTCCTTCATGTGCTTCACCAGATTTAGCTTTGGGTGAGCTTTGGCTTTCCTAACCCTGTACCTGCACAGTCACAGAGCATCTCTGTTTCTCCCAAATAGCTTGTCCCTGCTGATACCTCCTGTGTGGTTTTTTTTATGTATCTGAGTTTTGTCAGGAATTTTTTCATCAGCCTCTGCTTGTAATCCATGATGAAATGGCACAGTTGGTGCTGGTTTCACTGGCTGTGTTCTTTGCCAGGTACCTAAAGTGACGTCCATGCTGAGTCATACCCAAATAGAAAACTTGCTTCCATTTCAGGGATGCTGGCTATTGTGCCATCATGGTCAGATGGTGTTGTGCTGAAGGTCACATTCTTCCGAATAAAATTTTGTTGGGTGAATGAAAACCTGTGCTTAACAAAGCCCTGTCTGGATTTCCTTGCAAAATAGCTTTAATTTTCTGTTCCAGAAATTTTTTTTGGTTGGTTTTTTTTTTTTTTTTTAAAAAAAAACCCCTGTATAATTAATAGAGGTGGACTGTGCTTTTTCACCTGTTAGTTGAATTAAAAAGCGCTAATCTTTTCCTCTAGCAAGAATTTTAAAACTTTCCCCAGCAGTTAAATGGCTGCATTGTATGATTTTTTTTTTTTTTTTTTTTAATTTTTGCTTGCTAGGTAGAGGTTTATGCAGCTGACTGCAAAGGCTTTAGCAACATCTTTCCATTTGGCAGGGTAAATGTATGGTAGTGGGGCGGGGCAAAACAAGTTTGTTACCTAGTTTCTTCTCTCTTGATGTTTTCTGCAAGATTATCATCCCTCATTTTCACCATGGAATGAGCTGCCAGTTCATTTTTATTGCAATGATTCAGTAAAATTAAGAAACGGGCAAACGCTTTTATTATTCTTACCATGTGTTGTCTCTGTTCCCTCACTTTGCCTTTGCCTTGGTTCTCTCTTAGAAGCTCCCACAAGCTTCTCTAGTTACCATTTTCAAAGAATTCCCCTCCCTCCCTCGTGAACAGGTGAAAGGCAGCAGAGAGAAGTTCAAAATTCCCTTATGTTGGGCTATAATAAATTCAGTACTGCTTTCAGCACATCCAGACTTAATCTTGGTGGTTTGCTCATCACACTGTGAACTTTATCAGATAGAATACTGCCTAGATGTCTTTCCTGGAACAGATGATACAAATAAATAGAAAAGTAGTGCTGTTACTCTAGCAACAAGAATTGTGAGATAATTAACTCTTGTCTGTCTGACCAGGTCCGAGTTGGGCACTGAGTCTTGTAATAAGCAGTGGCAGTACTGGCTTTTGTGCCCTGGGTAATGGTGGAAGTGCTTCTCAAAATCCTGAGGAGAGTTATGTGGGAAATGAGCAGGGATGGGATCCCTAGGGGGCAGGCCTGAAGAATAAAGGAGTTGGTTAGAGCTGGCAGTTCATTAAGAACAGTCCAGGAATGCAGGTAGGTCTGTCAGGGGGCTGTCTTATCTTTACAGGGAACTCAACGGCTGTACCCTAGCCCTAGTGCAGCACATGGGAGGCAGAAGCAGGTGTGAGCTAGAAAGAAAGAATCCACAAATGCTGACCAGGCCTGTACGGATGATGTTTGGAAAGCCACAGGTCATCTGAAACTGATGCTTGCGAGGGAATCACGGTCAACAAAAACAGCTTTTGTGACTTTGTTCACAGTAAAAGACAACAATGAAAAAAAGTGGTCCTGTTGCTGAATGATGCGAGTTATTTAGTAACACAGCTGAACTGGCACAGCTAAGTCTGAGGTGCTTAATACCACCTTTATTTCACTGTTGACTAGTAAGGATTTTCAGATCTCTATACTCAGGAAGGGTTCAGGGAGGAGAGCACTAGCAGTGGATGAAGAGTGAATCAGGCATCAGTTGGGAGTTCTAGACCCATACAAGTCCCTAGAGCCTGATGGGCTGCATCTGGGGATGCTGAGAAAGATGCCTGGTACCTTTGCAAGACCGTTCTCTCACCTTTGAAAGGTCACAGAGACCATAGCAATGGAAGGCAAATATCGCACCCAGCTGTCAGAAGGATGATCTAGGAAACCATAGACTACTCAGCTCTGCTGGATTCCTTGGAAAAATCATGGAGTGAATCCTCTTAGAACATGTTTTCAGATATGTGGAGGAGAAGAGGGGCACTGGAAACAGTCAGCATGGATTTGCCAAGGCTAAATCATGCCTTACCAGTCTGGTTGCTCTCCGTGATAGGTTTGTGAATAAAGGAAGAACAGTAGTGGTCAATAGTAACTTTAGCAAGGGTTTCAGTTCAAGTTGCTCACAGTAGGCTTGTATCCAAGATTGCATCTTGCAGTCTAGATGGGTGGACAACCAGATGGGTAAAAATCTGATCGTATTTCACGTGGAGGCCAGTAACAAGTTGGGGTACTGGAGGAGTTTGTACTGTGGCTGGTTTAGTGTCCTTAGCAGTGGCCTGGAGGAGGTGATGGAGTGCACTCTTGCCTGTAGAGAATGCCAAGCTGGGGAGACCAGCTGATGTGCTTGAGGACAGGACTTACACAGAGGCACCTAACCAGGCTGGAGGAGTTGGCTAATTGGAAGCTTATGAACTGCAGCAGAGTCCTACACCTAGGAAGGGGGAATCCCTTCAGTATGGCCAGGACTGGCAGATCAGCTTTGCTGGGGAAAAAAGTCCGAAACTAAGAGGGGAACATAAAAAAATGGGGGGATTGGAAGGTGAAATCGGAGCAAGGGTGATGATGAGAATTCTTGCTTTTGGGCTGTATCAAAGGACTCCTAATCTTGATACTTCTCCTGCATTGTGGTGATCTGTTTCTCCAGCCAGGTGATTTAACTTTTGTCCCATCACTCCGTCACTCATAAACGATAGTGATTTGCTTGCAGTATTCAGAAGACCTTTGAGTTCCTTGGATGAAAAGTGCTTAGATAGGAATAAATCTTAGAAGCTGACTGATACTAGGAACAAATAACGAAGTCTTCCCCCCCCATTCCTCTGGTAACCATGCAGTATATTGCCTTCAGAATGTTATAAGCAGGTAAAAATGTTAATGTGAATGGGAACAATTAAAACTGGAAGTGAAGGGGCGGTGTGTTGGGGAGACATTCCTTGTCTTTAACTACAAGAGGGAAATGTGGTCCTCATTGATTTAGTTGCTTTTAGCAATGCAGGATGAGCCAATTATTCAAATTGCAAGCAAGATTTCTGCTTTGCCTGCTTTTCATTGGGTTACGGGACTGATGAATTGGACTTCTTTGCTTCTTTCATATGCTTCATTTTTAGAGTAAAAGGCCTGTTGCAGGTTGCTGAGAGAGGGTCAGAAGGTAATTCTTAAATGTCCTTTTGGTGTGCTTGCCAAAACAAATCTTGCTGGGTGATAACGTGTGAAAATCTTACTGTGATTGTTGTTCCACTTGGGGTAATGGATCTCAGCAGTCCTGCAGATGGGGAAAATGATTTGGTGAAGGCTTAAATCCTTGTGTCGTGTTTCTTCCTGTTCATGCACAGGTAAAGCTTATATGTGCATGTTCTTCCAAGTGGAAGTTGAACATAACTAAACAGTAATTTACTGTAGGCTGAGTAAAGAGTAAATTATGACTTTACTTTCCTGCCTGGTCATTCATTTTTTGCCTGCTTTCTGCTTTTGAAGGAAGTGAGTAATTAAGTTGGGTATACATACGTTCATTCTTTGGAATTAGTTAATAATTGCTAGTTTTCCTCATCTTCCCCCCAAATTTATTAGTAAGTCTTTAATTTTGTTTAAAGTTATGGGTATACTGTAAGCTCTTGGAGTTATTCCTGCCTTAAAAGATGTACAACACACACAAGTAATTAATTGTCACAGGAAAACCTGGGAGTAAGATAGGAATTTGAATATAGATATGTCGCTGACTGAATTTAACAAATTGATCGAGGAAAAGCATATGTAGCATTCTGATAAATACACAACTTCCAAAATGTTAGTCTTATTTTTAAAAAAAGTAAAAAGAAATATTAAGCAACAGTGAAATATCTCAGCTGTCTCTCTGTGTGCTATCACTTAGTTTATTTCCCAGTGTAGAACTGAGTTCAGCATTGCAGAACGTCAGTAGTTCTGCTTTAATGGTTGTCAAGTTTGACTCTCTTTTTTTCTTGCTAGTTCTTACGGAACCTGCTTACAGAGAATTGCATTCATGGGAGTTTGGGGTATTTCTGTAATCTGTTCTGTGTTTTGTGGCTGGTTTCTTCAGATAGCAATTTATATTTGCTAATCTGCGTTTTTCTTTATGGTTAGACCAGTGTGCGAATATTAATTCATAACCTCAGCTGACCAGCAGCAATTAAGCTTCATGTATCCGAAAAACAAAGTGTATAAGGACAGGTAACACAATGTTAAAATGGTTTAGAGGCCAAAGCCAGCTTCTTGCCATAAATACTTCTGATAATTGTGAAGTAGTTTTGCTTGTCCTCCCAGTTGAGACATTTGATGAGACTCCGTACCATTTTCCCCCAGCAGAAGCCCTCTTCAGCCCAAGGGTATAGGTGTTTGTGCGGGAAGTGCTGACTAACTGTAACATTTATAACAGAAATAGATTTTGTTTCACAGTAAAAACTTGTTAGAATGCTAATTAGGTAGTTCATTCTATACTTGCATGTTACAAAAGAGAACAAAATACATATCAGCTCTGTTTCTGAGCTGTGCACCTCAGGTTTTATCTGCCTTCAGCTTGTGTGTGGGAAATTCTTTCTTGGTCATCCAGTTTTGCAATGTTTTGTTATGTGTCTGAACTAAGCACAGGAATAGGTCCTCAAAACATCTTTCAGAGTTGGTTTCAGGTTGGTTGTTGCCAGAAAGATTTGGATTTATACATACTTTGTCAAGAACTCTGGTTGTTGGTCTTCGCAGTTGTTATTAGTACATAATAATTTTATTTGAAGTACCATGGAGAACAAAGGCAGCCAGAAACCAAGCCAGAATAACAGTTCTATTAGTCTGATTTGCGTAGTTCAAAATCTAGAAAGCTCTGCCCATCTGTAGGAGGATTGCTGGTTCCTCCTTAAAGTTATGTTATAATCTCTTTTTATGGATTTTTAAAGTAACTACTTGAGGGTAGACGTTATGTGGGAGGCATTACAGTAAGTTTCTAAAGCCAAAGATGCAGCAGAGATCTTTGAAAGAATAAATATTGTAGTGTAAGTAATTTATTGAATGTCGTAAAAAAAAAAAAAACCCCAAACAGTTCATCAGCTTTAATACCATATGACAGTCTTTTGGACAAAGACAACTGTCTATTTTCTTCCAAAGATAAGATAATAGCGGTGGGAGTTCTGCAGTGTTTCTGATTAAATTATTACAATTTTGAATAAAAAGTTACTTTTTCTCCTTTTCCCCCTTTTATCTTCTTTTTATTAAAGATGTACTTCCCATGTACATGTTCTCGCACTGTCATTTTTTTTCAAAAGCAGCAGGAGGAGTAAGGCACTATTTCTGACTTGCCCATGCAACAGGAGTGCAAAATGTAATGCAAATTAGTGTTTAGGAACTCTCTGAGCTGGAACTCATAAGTTCAGGAATCTGACAGTATATAGACTACTAGACTGTTTTTATAGTAGATCTTACCAACTGCCAGTTAACTTGTACCTGATGCATTCCACTAGTATGCATTGTTGTTCCAAACAGGAGACTTTCATTGGTCATCTGTGGATTTTTTCCATATTTTTATTAATATCTAAATGTATAATATATACAAAGAGGACATTTAATAAAATGTTCTTAAAAACCAGCTCACTTCACTCTGCATAAAATAATTTCTATACTGAACGATGCTCAGAGCTGTGACATTTGCATAATACCATAAGCAAGACCACCCTTCCTCCATGGCTTGCAGTTGGTGACCTTGAAATGTTCTGTAGATCTGGGGATACAGCAGCAAATCTGTTCTCCAAATAGATATGACTAGCTTCTTTTTTCAGAAAGTGGGAAGATTAGAAGACTGCTTATTTTAGGATGACTGGATGAAACAGTGCTTCACATGCATTTTTCTGCTGTGAGGTTATGTATTAGTGCTCATGTATGTTAGGCACTTCTTTCCAAGGAGACAAGGATATTCTTTCCCAGAACTTGAAGACAGAGCCATCAGCTTTCATTTTATTATTCAAAAAAACCTTCTTGCAGTTAGAAAGAGGGATTGATTTCTACTGTGATATCTGTGCCTCAGCAAATCCTGACTATGACATTGGCCTCCTCCTTCTTCATGCATCTTCAACATTGTCCTCTGCTCTCTGATTCCTTGTACGCATCTCCGTGGAGGGTTCATTTCTATCTTCTCTCTCCCTAAAACATTTTCCAAGAGTAGAGATGTTAATTTTAATTAAAACAAGCTATAAATTCTACTGAAGGCATTTTGTGTTAGAATGGTTTTAGACCACTCTAAGCTGACCTGGAAGCGTATAAAAACAAAATCCGTAAATTAAGCCTTGCTGGTGATGGCACAAGGTGCATTGTTTTCCCATAGCATGTATGTACAAAAAGGGTGTATCTTTTCTCATCTCGCTTTTCTTCCAATGGTCTGTTTACATCATGACAATAAACAAAAGGTTTCTATGTTGATAATTCTGGATACAGAGCTTCACGGTGATTTAGGCTAGCAAGGACAGAAATAGCTGTAGGGACTCAGAGAAATGGTCTTGCCTTTTCTTGTTGAGTTGCTCTACATGCTTGACTGAATTGACTTTTTAATTCAGTTCTAAGCTTTGAATATTTGGGTTCTACCCCAGAGACCATAAAGTTAACTGGTAATACTGGGCATATTCTATGAGAAGAGATGGTTGTCACTGAGAGGAGAAAGCAGTGCACACTTTCCTGGATTTCTTCTTTCTCGCCTGCTGTATACTCCCTGTTGATGCTGGAAGGAGAACATGAACCCTTCATATATTCCATTCACTTTTCTGAGAAAGGTACTTACGCCATCTCGTAGACCTTGTTCTTGTCCTTGTCCTCCCGACAACAGCAGCAATAGGCTAAGACACTAATAATTGCGATTGCAGCAACAGCTCCAGCAATGATGCCAGCGTAAAGACCTATGTTCATGGATGCTATACAGGAAGAAAAGAATTAGTCCTTGCCAGCGAGAATGATATCAAATGCAATCAGCATGACCGCTGGACTTCACATCCCCACCACCAGATGTCAGGTCTCACTACCAGATCCAGGCTAAGCGGTAACCACATTTATTTGACTATAGTAACTGGAATTAATTCTGTACTGGGTAGCTGATAAGTCTGCAGGAGCAATCAGTGAGATAGTGATAGGGAGCACTCCCTGCATGTGAACAACTGCTGCACTTTATCAACACGGTCTGACTTTGGGGGCTCAGGTCTTTCTCACTGTACACAATTTTTTATCATCTATGACCTAACTCTATGAGTCAGTGAGTGCTCTATGAGCTTGTAAACCAATCTAGAGAACCTGTCTTAAAGGTTAAAAAAAAGTGCTGTTTTTTTGAGAGAAAACATAATTTTATGCTTCTGTCTGCATTGCCTCCATTTGCTACTGAGCTAGGGTACTTCCTCGGTATTCTTCTGTTAAGCAAACCCGTCTCTTACGTGGCATAACACTGACTGTCATGTTGCAAAATTCCGTTCCCACAGTGTTTGTTGAAGTGCAGATATAAAAGCCAGAGGTATCCGCTGAGATGTTCTTCAGAGTTATTTGTTCCCCTGTGGCAAAACACAAAGCCGGTCCAAAAAAAAGAAAAGAATTAAAGCAAGGAAGGAAGCAGCGACAGCAGCCCTTTAATTCCAGCCTCGGGTAGTGGGAGTGATGAGAGGTTATTAAGGCTGATGGATTGCTCTGTCTTGCTCGGGAGTTGCCATGCCACTCTCTAGGTTTTAGTGGGATTGCTGGGAGGACAAACGGAAGTGTGCTGTTTTGCTTACAGGCAACATGTGGCATCTGAACATTCCTTTTACAAAGCAAATTGTGAGTGGAAGGTAAAGACATGTGCTTAGTGGAAGCTTTTTTGCTTTGGATTTTGCTGTGAAATATAAGATGGACCAAGCCAGTGTCTGGCCTTGAGAACTGGCCATCTGACTGAATTAACCTGTAAAACAACAAAAAGCTCTTCAGTCCTCCAGCTCTTTGGATTTCACATCTGAATAACTTAGCAGCAGGGGAAACAGTTTTCTAGTCTGGGAGAGGCCACACAGACTGTGAAAATACATGAAGGAAAAGAAATGCAGTGACGTGGGATTACTGTGATGTGTTCTGTCCAACCTAACAGAGCTCAGAACCACATGCTAACACTTAGCAAGCAGTCAGGTTTTGTTTCTTACATCTCCAGCTAATGTTCGTGTGTGTAGTCCATGATTTTTTCTCATGACATTCTGATAAAGGTCCAGATTCCTGCTCTAAAAGGAGCAAGCTCTGAATACTTTTCAGTGATTTTCCTGTTTAATTTTCCCTGTGATCTCACTTCTTTCCAGTCCACTTGCGGGACTGGGATTCTTTTTAGCCTCTGCTGGCGCCTAGTGCCAGATAGTAAAAGAGCATGCAAACCAAGAAATTATTTCAAACTGCATGCTTGATTATTTTTTTTTCTCCAGCCTCTACATACTGTCTGTGCTTACTTTTCTTTTTGCATTGTGGTGTTGATAGCTTTCACAGTTGCAGTCTGTAACTGGACTGTAAATGCTTCTATATTAAATCAAATATAATTGGTGGGTCAAATTGGGAAAAATACTGGCCACATACTATCAATTTTGTGGTGATTCCTAAGGAATTCTGCATACTCTGCAGTGCTAGGACTTGCCCAACATAGGACTTTAGTGACAGTAGAATGTCCAGCCAACTTGGGGCAGAAGGGCAAAGTTAGCATGCTACTTGGACATCAGTGCTCTGTTGAAAACAGAAATGAGGTGGAAATGGAAGAAACTCCTGTACCAGGGAAGAACAGGATGATGACAGAAGCAGGCAGGCAGATGCTGCTATAAGATGACAGATCGTGGGATGTTCAGGGCTGTGCGTGATGCGTTGGCACCACTTAGTGGCCAGTCAAATGAATAAGGTTCGTGTCACTGCTGATATTTTGTCTTTTGCATAATTTATGCAGGAATCAGCTAGTGAGTGTTGAATATCCTGTTGTGTCTGATCATACTTAATTTACCTCCACAGCAATGCTGTAATAAGTTAAACCGCAAAGTCTATGTTCGGATTCTCAGTCTTCCTGAAGCTGAATGCATCAGGAAGAAACAATGATGTTTAGAGGAACAAATCTGAGTCCTCTGTTGCTACTACACTTAAAAGACTCTTATATCCTCATGTCTGTGTGAATACTTCTACCAAAGATCCTGTGGTGGAAATGAAGTTCCATTTTTCCCCCCTCAGATTCTGACTTAAAATTAACACAAATAAAATACTGCAGCTTGTATGACAGTCCTAAACAATGAGAAGCCTCTTTTATGCTAAATGCAGGAATAGCGTAACTGTTTCTCATGTCACCTTCCTCTAGGTGAGGAGTCACCTCCAGAGGAAAGGTAGCTTCCAGAGCTAAGCTATGTTTGCTTTCACCCCAGAAAGCAATCTGGTTATTGTTGAGCAAGCCGGGATATAAAGACACACCAGTTAGAAAACTTGATATTATTCCCTTGTTATGCCTGGCGATTGGGAAATTATTCTTGGCTGCTTTCAGAGTGAGCCAGCTTTCTTGCCAGGTGAGAGCTAAAGTGAAAATCTTACTGACCATTGTTAATTCAAGTAACAGTCCTTTTCCCCCCACTAAGTTACTCATGAGTGGTTCTTGAATCAAAAGGACAACTTCTCAAGATTCTGGTCATAGAACTTCCTAGAAGAAGCCTTAAGTGTGTTCTTGTATTTGCATTTCAGAATCTTTCCAATCCTGATCTACAGAGTGCTCAAAGACTTGATGTCTTTGAATTTGGCATACCTTCTGTTTTTTCTAGTACACGGGGCTGATTCTGTACGTTGAAGCTTTTCCAGGTATATGTGGGCTTTGGGGAACCCTCGTGAGAAATGCAGGTCAGATTGATTGTCTGTCCATATTCTGCTGTCCCCAGAATCTTGCATTCTGGCTTGGATGGTGCAACTGAAAGAAGAAAAAAAGGAAGGAATCTTATGAATCAGAAGTACGAGGGGGTTTTTGTTTCAACCAGTCTCCTGCACCTGTGTTTTTTATTCTTGCACCCGTCACCTTCTTCTCAAAGGAGCTGGAGTGAATTTGTCTCTAATTTGTTTCTCCCTTTTTGGCACTGCTCAGCCAAGAAGGAATTGTGAGGTGCATTTTGGGATATATCTAGTAGTATTGGGAACTCGTCCTTTGGTAACTGGAGTATGACATGCCACAGGGGAAGGAAGAATGCCTTGTAATGAGGCAAGGGTTATTAGGAAACTGAATGATACTAGTCTAAAAACTATTTTTGTACAGTCAGGTATCTAAGAGTTGGCTGCTCTAAGCCTTCCAACCTACTTCCATAGCAGTAGGAAAAGACCAAAGATGGAATTGTGGATGATGACTTCCTGGGAAAGATTTTTTTCTGCTAGAAAATCTGTTGTCTAAAACAACGTGGATATTAGAGTAAGGTCAGTGTTTTATCTAATGGGTCTGGTGTTACCTCCACCATGCTTACCAAGGACAAAAAGAGCTGCCAGTGCAGTCTGCCTGGGGGGGTCATTCCTTAGACGAACACTGCATGTGTATGTTCCGTTGTCTTCCATGGTCACTGTGTTGATGATGATACTGATATCCCCATTGTTTACATCACCACTAAACTGTATACGGTTTTCATAGCCCTTGCCATACTGTATGAGTCCATCAAAATACCTAGTGACAGCATCATCCTGATAGAGAGGGAGAGAAAACGATCAGTCTTAGTTTCTTCTGTGTGAGTCTCCAACCTAATTCAGTGGATTAGCCCACTCTTAATAGAAAAGCAGCTTGGCAAAGAGGGCCTTAAGCTGCCTCAGTTTGCCAAAAAGCCAAAATATAGAAATACAAAAGGTTCTGGAATCCACTTCTCCCACCTTATCTGAAGTCCAAGACAACTGATTGCTTTTGTAGGGGCTTATTCACCTTTCCCCTCCATGACAGGACATCATGAGACCTGTCTTGAGATTCATATGTCAATCAAATTCTGCTATGATTACACAAAGTCCTTTGCTTTCCAGTAAGGGTCTTCAGAGAAGAAAGCCTTGGCAGTTACTGCAAGGAGATCTCCAAAGGCTGCTTCCCCTCTTAGTAATTCCCAAGACATCAAGGAGAACTTTTGGGGTCTCTACCTTCAAAGATATGTATATATAAAAATACGGATGTATAATATATATACTGAAAATATACATTTATAAAGCATTTGAGTATTTCACATATTTTAATAGATGTAGACCCACAGTACATACGATGTGTCCTCCATACACAGTTGCAAGACCAAGAGAGAAAAATGCAGTAGGTTTAGGATAAATTGCATCTAGAATCAGAGTTTCTATTAACATAGTTCTGAGATTAAAGAAAGTCTTGAAGGAATCTTTTTCTTCCAACACACATTCTCACCCACAGTTCTGCTTCCATCTCTCCTCCCACCCGCCTCTTGGATGCACTATCATATATTTTCTTATGCAACTTGATTTACCACGGTGTTGAGTTTCCTCCAGACAACAACATCTCCTGGGAACAAAGAAGCATCGGTTTTAAAGTGACAGTGGAGGGTAGCATTTTTCCCTCGTGCCACCTGTATTTCCTTGTTAGGTGTTTCCACAGTGAGGGCATGAGCAGTCACCAGAACTAGGAAGAGAACAAATTCTGTAGTCAGCAAAACTAACAACATTTGGATTCCACGTTTTGTCTGTTTGCCTTTCTTACATGCAACCACAATCCCACATCTCTTCTGTCATCCATGACATTCCCCACTGAGCAAGAAGTTACATGTGCTGGGCCTGGCTGACTGTAGGAAGCTGCTGCATAGGATGGCTAAGAGCTAAAACTCTCCTTTCCTCACTTCCCTCTTCTTTACCTGGACATGCATTGCCATGGAGTTTATAAAGATGGTGGTTGTTTTGTTGTGGGTTTTTTGTTCCTGAACCCTCTTTCAGTATGACTGACATCCTTTGACAGTTCTAAACGTACAGAGGAAGACAGATAAACAGAAAATACAAGTGCATCAGCACTCTTAAGGATTCAAGCTAAACTAACAAATTGATATTGTCAAATTTCAGGGATCAGGAAAACTGTCAAATAACTCGCCTCAATCCAAGTCCTTACAGAAGTGACATTTTTGTGCTAGGGAATCAAAATCTGTTTATTTAATGTCCTGAAAAGAGAAAATCCTAGAAAAGCAAAGAGAGCTTGAAAGAAATGAGAGAAGAATAGTTATTTGTTTTTAAAAATGAGTAAGGTAGCAGTCACCTTTCTCCAAGAACTGTAGCTCCTGCTTGTGGAGGACAGGTATTGCTGAGAGTTGAATAAAACAGAAATCCCTCTGTGCCTTGGTGATGCAGACAGAACACAGAGGAGTTTCTTGTACACTGTATTCCATTGGACTCATCATACCCAAGCATTACCTTGTGGCAGGTCTTAGCCTCAGAATCAGGCTGGAGGTTTAGCACTGCCCTGCTATAGACAACTTTTGAGAACCTAAGTTTAAAAAGACCTGCTTTTCTTTTTTTTTCTTACAGTTTGGTGGAGGAGGTGTTGGGATTTTTTATGGCAGTGAACTGAGTAATATGAAAAAAAATTAAGTCTGAAACTGCTTACAGAGAGTACAGGCAGGCGGGAAAGAGAGTGTTGCTCAAAGGCACTCCCATGATAAGGAGGAACATGGTCTAGTAAGGAAGAGGAGGAGGAGGGCAGAGGTGTATGCTCTCCCCGAGAAGGACACACTGTGTATGGTGGTGAAGGTTTGCTTCTGGAAGATCCAGGCTGAAACAGTGTTCCTTGGAGAGGATTCAACTGAAAAGTTGCTGTCTGGCAAGTTTTGGGTCCTCATTCTGCTATGTCTTAGTCTGGATTAGATCCATAAGGAAGCGTAATGTGTGAGGAAGAGAGCAAGCGACGTCAAGATTCCACCTTGAGTTGCAAACTAATGGTTGAATACGTTGGTTTTTTTAGACAGGAAAACACAAACACACACAATAGGTCAACAAAAGTAAGCAACTGGCAGGTTGAGCACTACCAAATCTTTGACTATAGCAGCAGTAACTGATAGTGTCCCTTAGAAGATAACAGTGTAGGAACCCAAAATGCACTAGGAAGCTGCTGGTAGCAAGTCAGGTACTTGCACATGGTAACATGGGACAGCTTCTGTGAGGTCTTCCTGGATCCAATCATCTGTTCTCCATAGCAAATGGACCTTCAGGTGACTTCATAGAAATGGCCTGTTCTTCCGTAAGTGCTGCATCTTCCCTTGTCTGAGAGGAATTTGACAAGAATTTTCCACAGCGGCTTTCCCTCCCCTGTACCCCTCCTACATTACTGCTGGGCAGGGATGCCCTCCCCTCCACAGCTGTCTTCAGAAGCAGCTTCAGACATTTTCATCAGGAGTGCAAAGACTGCCTTCTGTGCTTGTTAGCATCCTGGTAAGAAAAGGAAGCCCAGTGACCGCAGCAGGAGGCTTCTAGCTGAAGTTCTGATCTTCTGTATTCCATGTCCCGTAACTGAGTTGTTCTGAGGCCTCGCACTGTTAATTAGTGAAGTGTGCGTTTTAGTGTGTCTTCCTCTGCAATGTGGCGGTAGTGGTTTGTGTTCTCTTGGGGATTAATTCATTTACAGCTGCTGACAGCTATGAGAAGGAAACCAGCAGGGCAAAGTATTTCTAGCATGATTTTATTGCAGCCGCTCCCATGTGTTTCCCTGCTCTGAGCACCCAGTGCAAGGGCTGTGTTTGCAAAGCCCCAGGACTCTTTCTGACTGCATTTGTCACCATGCCCTCTATATGAGAGATGCCTATGAAAGCTTTCTCATTGCCTCTCATGACTGCAGAGAGAAATTTTCCTGTATTTAGGTGAAAAACACCACTCTGTACTAGGAGATGGAACAAAACACATCTCCTGATCCTTTCCTCACTCAAAATCTGGTTCCACCAGTCCAAGGTTCCCTGACAGGTCATTAACTCAGCCCTGAGGCAGAGAACAGACTGCCCAACCCTAGGGCTTCCCCTTACAAGAACTTTTCCTTCTTCGAGTTGGATTACTCAGAACCTACAGTTGATGAAATATTTGGGGTTTTCCAAGCCATCTTCAGTGCAGGGTTAGGGAATAGCTGAACCAAACACCACATACAAGAGACGCAGTAAGACTGCTTATTCATCTGTTGCTGTCACCCTAAAGCCCACGTTTTTCTGTTGGTCTCTTGCTTTTCACCCATGACATCTTTTTCTGACTCCCACTCCTTCCTTGTTAGGGTTCCTTCTGGCTCTCAGGAAAGCTACACGGTTTCATGCTGGGATGCTATTTACTCGTGTCGATTTTCTCCTTCCCCCTTCTCGCCACATTTCACAAAGTCACCAACACCCAGTTAGTCACAGTCAAAGTTGGGGTTTGTTTTTCAGGGGTTGGGTTTTCTTCTGAGAGAAAATAGAATCTATTCAAAGTATGGCTGAAGGGAGGGGAGAGCCAAGTCAGAAAGAACTTCAGAAAAGGAGAGAAGATGAATAGCCCTAGAGGGGTGGCGTCACCTAGGTTTAAGCCTCAGGATTACTTTTTTGTGTGATATCAATTAGTATGTTTATAAAATAAGGCAATTGCGAAAGGTTTTATTTCTGCCTGCTCAACTTAAACATTTGTATTGGTACAAAGGAAGAAGAAAATCAAAGTGACGTGTCTACTTTCACATTCCTTACTGAGAAAGTGTTAATTAAAACAGAATGAAAGTCAATTAATAGAGCTACAAACAATTAAATTACAGGAATACTTGGTTTGCTGAAAAAAATTGAGATTCTGATGAAGCAGAACTATCACTGCTGATTTGTCTTGGTAGATTTGGCTAGTGAGAAAAGTAGGAAAAGTGGAAATGTTTTACTTCACTTTTACGAGGGGATGCTCTGACTTCTAATTCCTCAGTACCTTAACTCAGGTTTTAGCTGAAATTTAATTCCAAAGTTGGAGAGGGGAAGCCTTAAATCTAAAATTTGCAGTAAAAATAGATTTTTATTATTATTATTACTCAGAATGACCGTTTGGGGCTTTTCCTTCAGCAAGGAGTTAACAGTACCAGTTACGCACACAGCTGCAGTAAAATGTTGTATAGCAGGAGAAGTCAGCCTATGCCGAGATCCTGATAACAGCTCATTAGGGTAGCTCTGGCATCCCAACACTGCACTGCCATGTGCTGTGCAGTTTCTCCTCTCCAGTGCAGCGCAGGGATCTGCTATACTTTCTCCAAAAGTCTTTCACAGACCAATATTTTAACACTGAGTTACTACCATTTGCGCCCTGCCCAGACAGGCAAGAAGAGCTTCGTCCAACACAAATATTTCTGCTCTGAAAAGTTCCCTATCTATAATTTGGAAAGCATGGATGGTGAGAATAATGGAAAAGGAGAATGACTACCAATGGCGTTACACAATTTACGTAACGATTGTCAAATCATGACCCAAGTCACATGTGCTGCATATGAAGCACAACCACATTTTCCAATTATATTAAACTTTGTGTATTTCCTTCTTTGGGGTCTTATTGTTGAAGTGAGTTTTTCATTTTTTTTTGGTAAAAACCCTCCAAACAAGTGATTTCCATGTGCATAGCTTTGTTTGGAGCCTGGAAGATGATGTACGAGCATTGGTATGAGAAGACGAGACAGGTCAAAAAGCAGTGGAACTGAGACTGCAGGCCCTGCAAGGCAGGATGAGAAAATGCAAGTCTGTGATGAAGGCCAAGGGCGAGCTAGCTGACTTATATGCGCTAGTAGGGATTGTTGTGCAACCCCTTGGCTTGAATAATATAGAGAGATCACAAGTTGGATAGGAATATGCATTAGCAGTAGGATTTAGACTTGTGGACACCTACGCTACATGCAGACCTGTATATAAAGGAATAAAACCCAAGGACTTTTACAGTTCCAGCAGAGGAAGTTCCTTCTTCAGAGATAAGTTTTGTATTTAATGGAAGCCATTAAAACTGTTTTAAAAAAATATTTTCCAGCCTCATGAATAATAGCATTCTTTTCCTGTTCCTAACACTGTCTTGTGGCTTTAGGAGATGCCTGTGAGTCTGGACATTCAGCACAGAGATGGTAAACAAACTTGCCTGATGATAAACATGAAGGAACTTTTGCTAAACGAAAAACAAAGACACAGAGTCCATTGGAATACTCAGGCTTTGTAGCACTGTTTCCTTCTACCCGACCCTTGAGGACATAACCACATCAGTACTCACTTGTGCTGAAAATGAGCAGACAAAGTCTTTTCATTGCCATCCTCCTCTTCTCTCCTTTGTTTCACCTCAAGGTGCTCTTCTGTGTAATCTCTGGGTGACTGGGTAAGTAATTGGCTTTAGCTGAAGGGCTGCTTCACAGTGGCATCACAGGTTCACTTCCTCAGTCTCTTTAAAGTGCTGCTTCTCCAGTCCGCCACTCCCCTCCCAGGAAGAATGACAAGCTAGATCACCAGTAAGCTTTGACATCGCTTGCTGCTCTGTGCCTAGAGGCAGAGAGGAGACCTGTGAACTTCCCCAGTTGTGAACTTTCTTCCCCAATTAAACTGCCTTTCCCAGTTTCTCCTAACGTGCAGGTGAGTAAAGTAAGAGAAGAAGCAAACAGGAGGGTGCGGTGACTGGGAGTGTGCAGTACAACAGCTGAAGTCATGCATGCGATGACACTTAACTAGGGGAGGATAAGCCTCATTCATCTTAAATATTTATTAAGGGATCCTAGGGCCAGAGTTAAAAAGGTATTGAAGGCATTGTTTCACAATAGAGGCAGCTGCCCATGTCCAGGCGTAAGTGAACGGAGCTGCCTAACACCACTTTACTTTAAATCCCTGTAAGAATATGTAATTTATGAGAAGTGAATAACTAATGGGTTATCTAAACACAAATGAGATGCACCTCAGCCAGGTTCTTATGCTCTTAGGCCTGCTATTCAACTGTCCCAGCATGTGGCTTGCACAACAGCCGTATGTACCAAAGGTACCTTCTGCCTTTCTGCTGGAAAAGGCTGTTAGACAAACCCATGCTTGTATCATCCTTCCTACATACCCACTGAGGCATGTGGAGCGGAAGTCCAGCCATTGCTCACGATCTGGACAGGCTGGATTGATGGGCTGAAACCAACGGGATGAGCTTCACAGTCCTGCACTTCGAACGCAACAACCCCATGCAACAATGATACAGACTTCGGGAGGAGTGGCTGGAGAACTGGCAGAGAAGGACCTGGGGGTGTTGGTTGGCAGCGGCTGAACATGAGNAATGAGGCTGGGGAGGGGCTGGAGAATAAGTGCTGTGAGGAGAGACTGAGGGAACTGGGGTTGTTTAGCTTGGAGAAGAGGAGGCTGAGGGGAGACCTCATCCCTGTCTACAACTGCCTGAGAGGAGGTTGTAGCGAGGTCTTCTCACAAGGAGCAAGCTATAGGATGAGAGGAAATGGTTGCAAGTTGCACCAGGGAAGGTTTAGATTGGACATTAGGAAGAGTTCCTTCGCTGAAAGGGTGGTCAAACATTAGCACAGGCTGCTCAGGGAGGTGGTGGGGTCTCCATCCCTGGAGGTGTTTGAAAGACAGGTAGATGAGTTTCTCAGGACGTGGTTTAGTAAGTGGACAGGCACGGTTGGACTTGATGACCTCAGATGTCTTTTCCAGTCAGATGATTCTATGATTTCTGTTTAGGCACTTGGAAAGCACAAATTACTGCCACTATATTTGACTGAAGAATAAAAGGAAAACTGATGGCAGCTCAGGCAAATACCTGACATTACATTTAATTCAGTGCAGCTGGCTAGCATGCCTTTTAAACTCTTTGCTGCCAATAGGCAGCAAGAGGTGTCTCCATCTGGGATAGTCATCTATGCCCTATTTCAAGCCATTTGAGAGACAAAGTCACTTTTAGGATGTGAGTGATCATTTTAGGCATCTTTGATGGGGACTTCATATCTTTAGGCATTGTGTTGAGATTAAATTAATCATACTTACAATGCAATGATAATACTGATGAACTCTGTTTTGATCATTGAAGGAAGCTACCTCAAAAGTGGATGTCTGAACCAGAGGTACCTGTGTTTAGTCCAGTAAAGTGGATCTGGATCTTGATCTTGTGCTGGCCCCATATTTGCATGGTAAGCCTGCCAAAAGCCACCCTAAAGACTGCCTTTTTGTGTGTATGGCGGTTGTTCAAAACACTTCCAAGACAATGAAACTTAACAGAGGCTGGAAATCCAATCCCTCTGATAGAAAGGACGAGTTGCACTTCTGTGCTTGATGTATAACCTCAGTTCTTTTCAAATGAACTGTCAACACGAACCAAATTAAAGCACTTAAGAGTACAGAAACTGTATTCTTTGGCAATCTTCCACATGAAGACTGCCAGTAGACAAACCCATCCTGCTGTACACGTCTTATCTTTGGTAGGCTGCAGGCACTGGGGGATGGCAAGGACCCTGCAAAGAGAGGAGAGCCTCTTGTCAAAAAAAGAGGTTGCTAACCTCTAAATGCTAACTACAAATAACTTAAGATGTAAACAGAACTGGAGCAAAGTCAGTAGTCTCCTTTCTCCTCTTTGGAGCCCACAAGGATGAGGTTCCCCACAAGGATAAGGTTCTTAAAGTTTTACCTCCTTTAAAGACTTTAAGATTTTTGTGACTTCCTCACACAGCCTCCAGGAAGAGACATGTAAGATCTTTACTCTAGCTTCCACACTTTTGATTTTGCTCCCATTTAGTATTTTAACTGAGTCTGATGAACAGAGTTAGTGACAGAAAGGCCATCACTGTACACCATCTGCCCATACTTCCTCCGTTAATTCTCAGTTCTCTTCGTAACAGCTTTGAATAGTCACTGAAAATAACTTGGTTACAGTTCCTGCACTAAGACACTGTACGAATTTGGTAAGCTTGCTGTTACCCTCTTCACAGACATGATTTTCACTGTCACTTATGCAACTTCTCTTCCTTCTCCCCAAGAATTTCCAAATCTACTTGACTGATTTCAAATAATTTTGACAGATCTTAAAGATGGGAAATTCCTTTCAGACTCGTAAAAATCAGCAATCCAAAACAGCTGGGATAAGAGGGAAATCTAAATGATACTTCTTAGGCATTCATTATTGTCTTCGATTCCAAGAATCTGTGGTTGCACCTACTGTGCTGTGTCTCACTTGTGCAGCCAGGCAGGTAGGGAAATACAGTACAGTGAGAAGTCACAGGGAGCAAGAGCTGATGGCTATGTGAGAGATGGTTATCATGTTGGGGCACCTGGACTGCAGGACACACATCCATTGGAAACCAAGCTTGTTAATCCCACTGCTTGTGGAAATATATGAGGCTTAGTCCATTTTCTTAACTTCAGCAACTGGCTGGTAAAAAACCCATAATAGAGAGAACGTGCAGAGTTAGGCTGAAAACAATGTCTGTAACAATAGTTCTACAAATATCTAAAGCAGGTCTGAGCTTAGTAACCTTACTGTCTAAAAGATGGCATGTAGATTAAGCACTGTATGTTAACCCTGAAACAAATGCATTATTTTCACATAGATTTGTAATTTAACTGTAAAAGTAACAATGTGCCTCCTCTGCAAGTGTATTGGGATGTGTCTAGTTCCACTGCACTGAGGAAGAAGGACAGACAACTATTTACTGTTTCCTCACAAGGGAAGGAGCAGGTGCTGATCCCTTCTTTCTGGTGAGCAATGATAGGACCTGAGGTAATGGCAGGGAGATGTGCCAGGGGAGGTTTGGGTTGGATATTAGGAAAAGGTTTTTCACCCAGAGGGTGGTGGAGCACTGGAACAGCTCCCCAGGGAAGCAGTCACAGTGCCAAGCCTGACAACATTCAAGAAGCTTTTGGACAAAGCCCTCAGACACACAGTGTGAATGTTGGGGTGGTCCTATGCAGGGACAGGAGTTGGACTCAATGATCTTTGTGGGTCCTTTTCAGCTCAGGTCATTCTATGGTTCTATGAATCTTACCTCATAGTATAGGACAGGCTGCCTTAACTGGTGTTCGTGTGGAAATACTGGTGTGGAAACAATTCACTGCGGGAACAGTTTTACTCTGCCTCTACCACTCACTCAGATGCATTACAATTAAAGAAGTTGGTGCTGAGATTGATAATGTTCTGTTGTTTTGGAGACTTATCTAAATAAGACTGGTTTCGTAGGTATCACAGAGAGCATATGCTTCAACACCTGATATTACGTAAATCTGATATTAAGAAACTTGTTTAGATGCACTTCATTTATTGCTTTTGTTAGTTACATGATTTAGGCCTAGATTTCAAAACTAAACGCTTTTGTGTTTCCCTGACATTCTTACTGGGGACCTCAGAAGCTGATGATAAACGCAGGAGGCAAATGCACATCTTGCCTTTGAGAAGCTGGTAGAGCTGCCCAAACAGAAAGACTGGGACAGCTGGCAATTTTAAGATATTTTCATTTTGTTTCTGGGTTGACTTTCTTTTCGTCTGGTATGAGCTGCCAAAACTCACAGGCATTGGCACCACAGCTGCAAGAACTGCCGTAGGTCCTGGGTGCCTAAGCTTTGCCACAGCCCTATGTAGGCTGATGCAGACCCGTGCCTTAGCATAAGCTGATACCCATTGACTTCTTCATCACTTACCCATGGATAATGCAAACCCTGGAAGTCTTATTTTTGCTGAAAACTCAACTGTAGGGAATCTTTTTGCTGATATATAGGATTCTTAGGGGATATTATTAGCTTATTTAAGTGAAACTGCCATTTACATTAAACACTTTAATATGAAACTAGGGTGGCTTCATTGTCATGCCATAAATACCTACTCTTCTGAGGCTGGCCTATAAAAGCCAGTGAGGATTAACACATAAATAGTAGCATAGTGCTAACACTATTAATGATAGTAACTCCTGTTAGGTTAAGACAGAGAAAGAGGATCCTTCCATCAAGATCCCATCTTTCCCACCTAAGAGGACAGCACCTGGCCATGTCCAGTTTGGGTTCATCTGTGATGCGAGAGGTTGCGGAGGAGCCCTGTGGAAAAGCACCTGGGGGTTCTGGTCAACGGCAAGTTGAACGTGAGCGAAGAGTGAGCCCTGGCAGCTGAGAGGGCCCACCATGTCCTTGGGTGCATCAAGGACGGCATTGCCAGCCAATCAAGGGACATGATTGCCCCACTCTGCTCAACACCAGTGCAGCCTCACCTCAAGTACTG
>VWPV01015711.1:0-19913 GCA_013389885.1 Geococcyx californianus | reverse complement strand
CATGGCTGATCCAAGCCAAGATGGTGCTGCCTTAGGCAGTCTCCTTTATCTTATCGGTGCATCTCCTTTATTTTCCTGGACACTCCTTTGCTGCCTGTCTCTTCAGTGAGGACTACCCTTGAGCCCTCTCACGCTTTGCTTCAGGTCTGCAGAGATTAATAAAGAAAATCAAATTGAAAGCCAGAACCAAGAAAAAAGATTGCTGGTCAGGGAAATGTCAGGAAAGAAGCCCTATCCCCTCACTGAAAATTCTGCCACCTCAGTGCTGGACATGACATGAAGGTGACCTGAGGGCAGGAGGAGTGTTGGCGTGGCTCTAGAGAAGGCCTTGAGTATTGTCCTCAGAGTGACAGTTTGTCCATATTGCTGCCTGTGAGGACCGGTAGGGCTCAGCTGCTGTCTGGAGAGATGCAGCTCTGGTAAATACTCTTCAGTTTCAGCGTTGAAATCCATTTCTTTCATGACTGCATTTTTTTTAACTTTAATCTGTGAACATCGGCACCCCTGGTCCCTAAACAGCTCTCCTGGTGTGTGCCTCGAAACTGCACCTGCGCAAAGCCCTGTGATCCGTGCAGTTTCATCTGATTGGCTTTTTGTCTTCACTGTGGCTGAGTTTTCTGGTTGGGATGGTTTGGGACTTTTTTTCTTTCAGGCAGTAACTTCGGCTTTGTTGTAGTTGTCGTAATTTACCTCATTTGCATACAGGGAATTTGACCTTGAATTGTTTTTGCAAGTGTCTGTTGATTTGTGAGTGCAAGGAAGTGAGCTGTTTTCTCCCAAAGCCTACTTGGATGTTAGGAATTAGCTGAAGGTTGCCAATCAACTTTTCCAGTAGGGCTGGTAGTGCTGGAGAAGGGGTCAACCGAATGTAAATAGGGACAGCCATAAATAGCCTTTCAGTTCACTGAATCATGGAATCATGGAATGCTTCGGGTGGGAAACGACCTTTAAATCCTATCCAGTCCAACTACACCACCATGAGAAGGGACAGCTTCAACCAGATGGGACCAAACTGCTCAAAGCTCTGTTTAAACTGGCCTCAAATATTTCCAGGGATGAGGCATCTCCCACCTCTCCACGAAACCTTTGCCAGTGCTTCACCACCCTCATTTTATGTATTCTTTTCCTTTTATACNGTGAGCAGGGACATCTTCAACTAGATCAAGTTGCTCAGAGCCTCATCCAACTTGACCTTGACCAATTCTAAGGAGGGGGCATCTACCACGCCTTTGTGCAACCTGTACCAGCATTTCACCACTCTCATTGAAAAAAAATTTCTTCCTTTTATACAGTCTAAATCTCCCCTCTTTTAGCTTGAAACCATTCTTTCTTGTCCTATCGCTTCAGACCCTGCTAAAAACTGTCTCCAAGGCTCTAAGGTAAGAACTCACTTTGGGGTTTCATTTATTTGCTGTTTAAAACTTTTTCCTTTACAGAAGTAGCTTTCAAAATTTTTCAGTGGAAAACTTTTGTTTGAAGTTTTCTAGATTTTGATCAAAAAAGACATTGAAACTCTCTGTTTTTCATTTGCTCTTTTTGAGAAAGTTCTGTTGTACTTAGTGACAAAAAGGCAAAAAATGGTACCTGCTGTTTTTTGCTCTTCTTCCTGTTGCCGCATTGCAGGTTTTCTATTTTAATAGCTCAAACTTAAGGAGTTAGGATAATGAAAAGGGAGTTTAAAATGTGGAAGGAGGGCAGAACTGATATCTGTATATTTTCTTTTAGAAAGACAGAACAGGAGAAGAATAAGTTTTAAATAACAAAATCCAACCTCTTCCCAGGGTGCTACAGGCAGGCATAAGCTAACTTAACACAACCAGCCAAGGTTTAATAATCCAGCTGAAGAAAAAATGAGGCAAAAAGGGAATATGCAAATGAAAAAAAAATTAAAATACATCATAGAATCATAGAATGCTTTGATTGGAAGAGACCTTAAATTTCATCCAGGTCCACCTCCCTGCCATGGACAGAGCTTCATCCAACCTGGCCTTGAACACCTCCAGGGATAGGGCAGGCACGACTTCCCTGGGCAACCTGTGCCGGTGCCTCACCACCATCACAGTAAAGAATTTTTTCCTAGTATCTCATTTAAATATCTCCCTTGTTTCAGCTTAAAATCATTCCACTTCATCTTATCCCTAATAAAAGGCCCCTCCCCAGCTTTCCTGTTGGCCCCATTTAAGTACTGGAAGGCTGCTGTAAGGTCTCCCTGGAGTCTTCTCTTCTCCAAGCAAAATGTTATTCCCTTTGCTCTGTCAAGCCCACTTGGATTTAGAACTACTCTGGAGGGCTGAGCCTGAATGAGCTGAACTTCTCTGGGCTGGGGCAGAACTAGGTGACCTCTGGAGGTCCCTAAATTGATCTGTGACCATCTGACATACTCTATCTGTGGGAGATTCTGCCTCAGTGAAATACAGTATTCCAGGTTTGGACTTCACTGCAGCCCTGGACAGCTGGAAGAGCAGCTCTGTCCTTGTGGCTGAAGCCATGAGCTTAAGCAGTAGAAGACATTTTTAGCTATTACAACTATTTAGCTATTACAACTATTAGCTATATTTAGCTATTTCCAACTATTAAAAAAAATCATTTATTTTTATTTAGCTTGATATTAATTGATACCTTGGTGCTTAAGGGATAAAAAATGTCAGATTTTAATCTTCTGTAATGTTTATTTTTCAAGTGAGACCAAAATTAAACTACAGCTTTTGGCAGAAGGTGTGTGGTTTTATTTTTAATGTATACCAAGAAGAGCAATCGTTTCAATTCTCTTTCCCTGCTCCTGAGCACAGAGCAGTCTAAATTAAGAAACCTGCACATCCATCCGTACAGGATCTCTGAAGCAGTGAGGAGCAAGGACATTGCTAGATCTTCATAGATAACTTCAGGCCGCTCTTGGGCAGCAAGAAGTACATTGACAGCTTCTTTTCATGCACAAAAGTCTCTGCATCATCTAAAAATTGAAGCCACGGCTTGACCTAGAAATATTTGTGTCATTGCTCAGGATGAGAGTCCATGTGCTCAATATAGCACTAAAGGGATATAAAAAACTAATCCTGAGAACAGCATCTCCTGGTCGTGCTTTCTTTATGTGAAAGCCAGGCAGGCAGATAACTGCTGCCCTTTCATTTTCACAGGAGCTTAGCTAAAATCCTAGCAAATACCAATTCCACACAAAGATGAATCCGTATTTTGCAAAAATCTGTCACACTTTTTTTTTAATTATTATTATTATTTTAAGAATTGTACATAGGTGATTTCTTTGTTCCTTTAAAAAGCATCAGGAAGACCTGTCAGTGGCTTCTTTTAGAATCACAGAATCAGAATGGTTTGGTTTAGAAGGGACTTTAAAGCCCATCCAGTTCCAACACCCCCTGGACAGGAACATGTTCTGCTGGATCAAGGTGCTCAAAACGTCATCCAACCTGGCTTTGAGCGCCTCCAAGGATGAGGCATTCACAACTTCTCTGGACAGCCTGTGCCTGTGCCTCCCTGCTCTCACAGTAAATAATTTCTTCCTAATTAATCTAAATCTCAACTCTTTCAATATAAAATCTCTGAATGGCAAAATACGGATTTTAGAGATAAGAGAGAGCATAACAACGCTATTTCCAATATCTAGCTATCAGCTGCAGTCTGCAGAGGCTTAATTCACAGTAAGATGTGAGTCTGGATGTGAATTTGTGGTGCGTGAGCTCACTGAACCCAGTGTAAAGGTCAGGTTGGGTAGCAAGAGTTGTCAGGGTTTATATACAATACGAATTGAAATTTCATGTATAAATAGGAAGAATATAACAGTAGATCGTTATTATTGGCTTTTCTACAAAGACCGTGACTCTAACTGCATACATGGAGCTCACTCTTATGTGTTGAAAATCTGATTACCCCTCTGTTTCTTCACATCTTTTGTCTTATTTGCCCAAAGCTGAAATGGGGAGATGTCAGTTCTTGATTCCTGCAGCAGTCGATCAAGGTGCACCACAAAGGAGAATACAACACTTGGCATGAAGTCATATGGTTTGAACATTTTTTTGATTTAAGTGCCACTCCTACCAGTCACTATAAGGTATTTTGAATCTGGTGTCCCTGCAAGATAAAAAGTATGTTAAAAAGGGCTTTTACAGGAGGCATGGAGATGCTGAACACTACCACACTGGAATTGACAGTTTGTATTACCTTTTCATAAGGGTTTAGAAAATGGTGTAAGGAAGCATCCCTGGAGATGCTCAAGGCCAGGCTGGATGAGGCTTTGAGCAGCCTGATCCAGCAGAAAGGAGTTGAAACTGAATGTTCTTTAAGGTCCCTTCCAACCCAAACTATTCTATGATCTCTATGAACTCAAGCATCAAGTAGCTGCATTTCTTACAGTAAAATGTATCGTCAATTAAAACTTTCTTAGTATCTGAAGACTACGAGGTGGACAATGGATATCCACCTTAGGAAGATTCTAAGGGAACGTGGAAAGCTACAGGCTTGGAACATCAGGTAATTATCTGAGATTTCAATAAAAGACAGAATATGTAGATGCTTGGATGAGTAAGATCTGCTGAGGAAGAATCCATATGGCTTCTCTAAACCTCTTAGTTTGTATATCTCTGAAGGAATCAACAAATGGATGGGCAACATGGTTTAGCTGATATTGCCTGTGTGGGTTTTGATGAGTTTTTGGTGCAGCCCTTGCCCAAGGCTTTTTAGGTGGCAAAGCAATTGTGGTAGAGGAGGGAAGATACCAGCATAATTATATCAGTAATTATTGTAAAAGATAAGAAACAAAAGCTTGGGGTGAATGGAGGGAAGTTACCAGTGTAGTCTTGAAGGAATCTATGCTGACATCTTTGCTCAGTTTGTTCATAAATGCTCTGCCAAAAAAAAAAAAAGATGGCCTGGCAAAGGGCCAGAGAATACAAGCAGGGCTGACCAAAGGTGTAGAGGGCTTCTGTATAAGGAACAATTGACCAAATTGGGACTATTTGGTTTCCAAAATTGTGAATGGCATAGAAAGGGTTGACAAAGATTACTTTCACTTTCACAGCATATATGAAATGTAGAATACAAGTTTCATGAATTATCCCTTGGCAGAATATTCTCAGGAATTTAAATAGGGAGATGAAAATATCACAAGTTTGCTCTGAATTTCTGAGTAATTTCTTAACCTGTCAGATCCTAAACTGGCATATGAATTTAATTTGAGTGGTTTCTTTCTGGTTTTGGTTTGGTTTTGAAGTACTGGCTGTGTCCAGAGCCTGATGTAGTCATGGTTTTCCTGCTATCGAAAAGTACTTCAACACAAGAACTAAAAATTAATGACAATTTTCAAATTCTTTCAACTCTTTAGTGTTGCTTGGAGTTTTTGTGGTAAGATTAAGTGAATGGGTCTGGAGACACTTGAGTTTGCTTCCTTGTGCTAGAGAAATGGGCAGAAATTACATAGCTGTGGTTCAGAAGCCTGCAGCCACATTTGTCACTGGTGAAGTGGCCCACTGCTTGGTTTCCAGAGCGGAGCAGGTTTGGGTTCACTGCGATTGGGAATGTGAGAACAGTGCATTTGTGCTCTTTTATGGATGTGTGCAGTACAGACCCCAGGCTGTCCCTAGTCTTCCAAAGGATGTTCTAGACCTGCCATATTAGAAGGAAAGTGAGGAAAGGCATCTTCGAGTTTATATGTATCAGGACGAAAAATACCAGAGGAATTTGAATTCACTGGGTAAATAAAGGATGGCAATATTAGAAGCAGAAAAAGTATTTCAGTGCATACTTTTCCAAGTTTCCTTTGTGCTCCCCCTTCGTTGTGCATGCTTGTTTTTCTTGAATGCACATGAGAGTTGGATCAGTCAGGCCAAGCTTGGATCTGGTATAAGAAGGCACAAAATTTTATTGCCTTTGGTCCTGATTTCACTTGGCCTAATTTAACCCCGTTGTTCTATTATTAACATCAGTGGAGTTGCTCCAGGTATTTCTGATAAGTGATATGAAAATCAGAGTTTGTTAATGAGAACTAGGCTCATTATTTCATCAGTAGTATATGAAGTTGCTGAGCTGCTGTCCATCATGTTTGAGAAGTCGTGGCAATCTGGTGAAGAGGAAGGCCACAAAGATGATCCAAGGGAACCTTCCATACTAGCATAGAGAAGAGAAGGCTCCATGGAGACCTTATAGCAGCCTTCCAGTACTTAAAGGGTGCTTACAGGAAAGCTGGGAAGGGGCTGTTTATCGGGGATTGTAGGGGTGGGACATGGGGGAATGGTTTTCAGCTGAAAGAGAGGAGATTTAGGTTAGATATTAGGAAGAAATTTTTTAGGGTGAGGGTGGTGAGGCACTGGCACAGGTTGCCCAGGGGAGTCATGGATGCCCCATTCCTGGAGGTGTTCAAGGCCGTACTGGATGGGGCTTTCACCTGATCCAGTGGAAGGTGTCCCCTCCCATGGCAGGGGAGTTTGAACTGGATGATCTTTAAGGCCCCTTCTGATCCAAACCCTTCCATGATTCTATGATTCTGTTTCATGGGAAAATGGTTCCCTTAACTATTGCTGGTAGAGCAGGACTCGTCTCCAAACCCAGCTGTTGATGACATTTATTTGCTATGAGAATTTTTGCAGAAGATTTGGAGTTTATGCTGATCTTGTAAGGTGTTTGGGCCAAGGATTAAAGCTATTAACTTTTTTCTCTGTTGATAGCTTGAAAGACTTACTTTATTAAAGGGGAGTGGATGTTAAATCACTGCTGTGAACATAAAATCCTGTTGTGTTCACTTGCAATACATTTAAAGATTTCAAGCATTCCAATAAGGATCAGCCCACACTGATCCGAATCACTGAACAGGAAATGCTGCTAGGCAAGATCCTAAGCTTAACTAATTAATTTTAATTTATGTATTAAAATGTTGATCTAGATAATGCAATAATTGCAAACGTTTGTGTTTGAAGATCATGAAAATTGCTGAACAATGAAATTTTGAAACCATTGCAGCGCGAAGGTCAGTCACATCTGGCAAAGAAATGTGTATCTTGTCCTGGGGCAATGCATTTGTTATTAAGATGCAAGTAAGGACTCTTGAATAGACTTAGGTCTCTGAAGCGCATACCAGCTTCTGGACTCCATAATGCTCTACCTCTGTTGCATGAGCGGTAACAGCAATGGGTATTTTTGCAAGATGCCCAGCAAATAATTTCAAAACCAACTCGAAGTCCTGAATCCCCAACCCATCCTTTTTAAATTATGTCCTTCAAACGCCTTATTTCTTCCCAGGACATTTTGTTTAACCATATTAATTTCTGAAGGATGGAATGAGACAGCGTTTTCAGGGTCAGTAGCTAATTTCACACCCCTACTCTTCACCTTCAGGCAATGGTTTCTCACCCACTGGAGAGACCTGAAGGAGTCTGTCTGTTGTCCCGCCAGTCCTGAAATCAGCAGCTTTCTGAAGGGTGTAAAGCATTATCTCTGTAGAGAACTAGTTAGCTTCTGTTTGAGAGTATTTGTCACAAAATTTAAAAGTAGTAGCTAGGTTTTGCCATTACATTCATAGAATAAAGACAAAAAAATTATGGTTGTACTACTTTGAACACCTATAAAAGCAAATCATGAATGTCTTTCTAGAGTGTATTAGGTGGATCTCCTTTTTCAGTTGGCAGTGTCTTGCTGCCATGCCGAAGTGCTGAGGCTGCTTTGTGGTAGCCTTGGGTCACTCAGACTGAGACTTGGCCTTCTTGTTTCAGGCTTTTCCATAAGAATGCTGCTTTATGACTTGCATTAAACACCTGTTGAAACTGTCTTTCCCCTCTTTACATCTAGGCACCCCTCCTTCTAGACTGGACTTCTCTCTGCTTTCCTGACCTTCTGTAACTTACTCAACCCTGTCTTCCTCAGTCCTTGTATCTTTTCTGGCTTTAAGCTGTTTGCAGCCTTCAGAAAACCCAGGATGTTGAAAAGAACACGCATGTCATTGGAGTTGCCATGTGGAGTTTGCTGCAAGCAAGATAAATACCTATAATATCTTCTGTGGCACTAGTATAGTCAGGAAACTCAACATGGAGCTGTGGAAGAAATTATGAGAAGAGAGCAAAAATTAATAGCTGCAGCACATTGAAAACATGGATAGCACTACTCAGAGATTTAAAATCACAGGATTACAGAAAGGTGAAGGTTGGCAGAGACCTTTAGAGATTGCCTAGTGCAACCTTCCTGCCCAGAGAAGATCATAGATCAGATTGTAGAGTAGAGCATATTGCTCAGGGCTTTATCCAATTGAGTTTTTAGTATTTCCAAGGATAGAGGCACCAGAGCCTCCTCACTCAAGCAGTGTTCTTGTCTCCTTTCATCAACTTTTACCTAAGAGTGTTTACATAAGAGGTCCTCATCTATTACCGGTAATGCTGTTATCCTGTTTTAGGTTGGATATACCCAATGGAGCTCTCAGCCATTCCCACAGCAGGTGAGAGAGGCATTGGGCTGGTGTTGTGATGCTGCAGTGATGTGGCCCGCTGTCCTCTGCCAGTATTTAAAATAAACCTATTCGCTCAAAGGTGCTCGCCCTTTCTGAAGTAATGAGCAAGCATTTAAATGTGGCTTTTTTTTCTCTCACTTGTATAAACCAAACCTCCTAAAAGTAAGGTTGGTGCTTCCAGATTATCTACTGATGATGAGAGAGAGGAACAGGAGGGAATATTAAGCAAAGGGAGTAGGAGGTAGACAAAGAAATCGTAGGGCAGGTAAAAGGGAGGAACTGATATAAGGTTGACACATTGTCCAGAGAAGTCGTGGATACCTCATCCCTGTAGGTGTTCAAGGCCAGGTTGGATGAGGCTTGAAGCAACCTGATCCAGTGGGAGGTGTCCCTGTCCATGGCAGGAGGGTTGGAACTGGATGGGCTTTAAAGTCCCTTCCAACCCAAACAGTTCTGTGATTTGATGATAAATATAGCCTCAGTTTATGTGTTTCATATCACCAATGCTTCTGCTGAATCATCAAGTCTTGCATTTTCCTATCCACTGGTGATCAACATGAAAACACAGACATTATAGTGAAAATACAGGAAGAAAGGATTTTATATTTACTTACCCATCTGCCAAAAAGGAGTTTCTTGTTCAACCTGTTAAGCTATGGGAATCATAATGCCTTCAGTGCTGTATCTGTGGATGCTTTTTGTATACTTCATGACCTCTGCTCTGAATCTAAACAAACCAACTTAAACTTAAACATCCCTGTGCATGAACTCCATTCAACCTCCCTGCCAGAAAGGGAGGCCTCTCTCATTAGCAGTTTCAGATGGAGTAACTTCTGTTTGTCTGGCCTATGTTCTTCGTACCAGATCCTTATTTTTTTATGAATAGACTGAAAGCTGGAATAATAGAAGCAGTTGGAGAGAGGTAAGAACCAAAACAATTGTCTTTCAACTGCTTGGGTCAGATTCAGCCCAGCAGCAGAAGTCCAGTCCCAAGCAGCGTTGAATTTGACACCACCAGACACTACTCCACTGCTGATGGGGTGGATTTGTCCCTTCAGGAATGTGAAAAAAGCAGCTGGTTTTTGTGCTTCTCCACTCTGCTGCTTATTAAGAATGTGACCTTTTGAAAGGTCAGTGTCTTGGTGCACCCGAGAATCCCATAGGTGAGTGGATATTTGAGATAAATCTTCAAATACAAGTCAGCCCTGGAGCTATCTTAAGGAGCAACATCTTCTCGTCTGCTCACAGCTGAATTACTGCCACTCCTCCGTGGTTTTCTGTGTTGCACTATCACTCATTTCTGTTGAGACCCAAAACCTCCAGTCCTGTATCAGCTCTCAGTTCTGCGTTCAGCTCCTGTAGAAATCATTGTGCTACTTTGCCTCACTTCATTTAAATGTTCATCTAACAATTATTTAATTGTTCCCAGTGCTCTTTACTGGGTGATGCAGGGTCACTGTTTAGAGTGATGAGTGTTTCCACTAAGGCAGTAGTTTAAACTAAGCTGATTTTTTACTTAGACATCAGCTCAGGGCCTGATGTCAATGGGAAAGTTTTAAAAGCCTGTTTTGGCTGGCATAGGAGGCTGTCTGTGCACATGCCTAAACCAGTCTCCTGGTGGGAGTTGGAAAAGAAATGCAACACAACTCCTGGAGCAACACAAAAAGCCTGAAACATTTCTGATGGAGGGAAAAGCCCACATTCCTCCAGGGCATCACCTACCTGTGGCTTTGAAGGGGTATGACACAGGACCTGTCAGCTCTTTGCTCAGGGGACCAGCTTGGTGGATTCCTGTCTCTTCAATGCTCTGTTCACTGTGGCATTTAATGAAATGATTTTGGTTGGAAGGGGCCTTAAAGATCATCCAGTTCCAACACCTCTGCCGTGGACAGGGACACCTTCCACTGGATCTGGTAGCTGAAAGCCTCATCCAACCTGATCTTGAACACCTCCAGAGAAAGGGCATGCATAACTTCTCTGGAAAACCTGTTCTGGCACCTCCCCACCCTCACAGGATAAAATTTTTTCCTAATGTCTCATCTCAGTCTCCCCTCTTTCAGCTTAAAACCATTCCTCCTTGTCCTGTCCCTGGACTCCCAATAAAGAACCCCTCCCAGGCCTTCCTGTAGGACTTCCTAAGCGCGTCCTTCAGGAGGAAACCCTAACACCCAGTTCCTACCTGCTGTATTAAAGGCCCTTCATTTTATTTCTCCCTGGGTGAGCAGAGGGTGCTGTGGTGTGTAGCTCCCCGCAGTGGGAGATCTCTAGTAGTGCTTTCAACTTGAGTGAGTTTTCAGGGATGAAGGGGCTGGATTTGGGTTTTTAACTGTTCCTGCATTTGGCCTGTTTCACCCTTTGCAGGAGGTAAAATACGTTCCAAGTAATAAGATTTTTTTGTCAGTTTGTTTGCAAGGTTCAAAAGAACAGAAACGCTTAGTATCTTTTGTCTCTCTTTTGGGAAAGAAAAATGCCCTCTAATACCTGCTGTGTCACTGGTGAGTGAAATCTGTCCTGAACTGCAGCCATACATCGCTAAGGGCAGGCAGGGGAATGCCTCTCATCTAGACAGAATACAAGCACATAGGCATCAGTAGGCTGAAGAAAATCTTTAGCCATAAATGAGGAGGTGAGGGATTTAAAAGCGGTTTCTGATTGTGTTTGGGCAAGTGCCTTTGGATAATGTTTGACTCAAATGAGGTAGTTAACATTCCTCCCAGGCTTCATTCTGAGAAGCAGCGCTTGCTTTTCAGATGAGATGAGCTCTGCTCTTGCAGATTTCCTAATCTCTCCAAGGAAGAAGCTAGGCCAGTCTCCTTGGGCTTTCCCTTGTAGTGTCCCAGATGGCTCCTCAGATGGGCATGGGATTTGTTGATGACCACAAGACAGAATGAGGGGAAGAAGATGGGAAGAACAGTTGTGCCTGCAACAAGTCCCACCTACAGCTGCTGGAAGTGAGTGTTCTATTGAGGCTGATCTTGAGTGCGCTCAGCCTGTGTGGGGAGGGAATGTCTGTCATGGGAAAGCCTTTAGCTGCAGCATACCTAGTCTAGGACAAGCTAGGGGTTTGAACTGGATGATCCAGTCCATGTCCAGAGGAGGGCAACAGAGCTGGTGAACAGTCTGAAGAACAAGCCTTAAGACGAGCAGCTGAGGGAACTCACTGCTCTCTGTAGCTCCCAGAAACGAGGTTTTAGTGAGGTAGATGTTGGCCTCTTCTCCCAAGCAACAAATGATGGGATGAGAGGAAATGGCCTCAAGTTGTGCCAAGGGAGGTATAGACTGGATATTGGGAAAAACTGATTTACCGAAACAGTGGTGTAACATTGGAAGAGACTGCCCAAGAAAGTGGTGGAGTTCAAAACACCAGTGGTGGTGTTCAAAAAAAGTGTAGATGTGGCACTTCAGGACATGGTTTAGTAAACATGGTGGTAATGGTTGGACTTGATGAGTTTAGAGGTCTTTTCCAACCCTAACGATTCTACTGATTCTGTTCAGGACATGGTTTAGTAAACATGGTGGTAATGGTTGGACTTGATGAGTTTAGAGGTCTTTTCCAACCCTAACGATTCTACTGATTCTGTAATCTTTAAGGTCCTTTCCAAGCCAAGCCATTCTATGATGCTATGATTCTAATTTATCCTCTGAGATTAAACTCAGAAAGTTCCCTGTGGCTGGTTCTACAGTGTACCAATCACAGGAAGGACACTGGTGAGTAATGGACCGTAGATGGACTCCTTGGGACTGTCAGTGAATCTGGATCACAATGAGGGGAATGACCCACCCACCACTGTTGGACCATCTGCACCAACCTGGGCATTCAGGTACTTCAATGAACAACCACTTAAGTCTAGCATTTTCCAAGCTGAAGCAACACAAAGTAAGACTTCCATGGTCTGTGTGCTGGCCATCTCACAGGTTCCCCAGAGCAGGACAGTCTTACATCCATGTCCCAGTCTTACATTCGCTCTTGAGCTGAGATTGTCACAAAGAACAGCAGAGGATCCTCCTTCTGATCATTATGTTACTGTGATTTATCTGTGTATTTTGTGATGTCTCTATCTGTGGAAAATGCCTTAAAGTGGGGAGCAGCTGAGGGACCAGGAGCTGTTTAGTCTGAGGCTGAAAGGAGATCTCACCACCCTCTGCAGCTCCCAGAAAGCAGATTGTGGAGGAGGGTGTTGATGTTTTCTCCCAAATAGCAAGTGATAGGATGAGAGGAAACTGCCTCAAGTTGCACCAGTGCAGGTTTAGATTGGATATTAGGAAAAAAATTCTTTACTGTAAGAGTGATGAAGTCTTGAAAGAGGGTGCCCAGGGCAGTGATGAAGTCACCATTCCTGGAGGTGCTCAAAAACCATGTAGCTGTGGCACTTCACGACATGGCATTGTCCTGTTGGGCTGACAGTTGGACTGTATGATCATAGAGGTCTTTCCAACCTTACTGATTCCATGATTCTATAACTTTTGAAAACAGCTAGTGAGGAACGCTGGAGAACTTCCTCACACAAATTTATGTGTAAGAAAGCTGTCCAACTTTTTTCCCTATATCGTATTGGAGTAGCTGATGAGCTTCATTTGGGACTGTGCTTCATACGCTTGGGGTTTTCTGCCTTCAGTCCTTCACTGCCTGATTTCAAGAAACAACATTATTTACAACCATAAAAAACATGTGAAGTTTTATTCTTAAATCCACCATCTGTGCCTTTCAGCAGCATCCCAATGCACTACAGCTGTGAGTTGGCCCCCAGGCACTACAAACCCTATCATTTCCAGGCAGGTTGTGACATAGGTCTGTGCCACTGCTCTAATTCTTGCCACAATTTCCCAAAGTTGTAAAAGTCAACAGCCAATGCACTGGAAATGACATTTTGCTACAGATGCAGGTTAGTAAGGACTGTTCCAGGAAAGCGGATTCGTGCAGCACTGAGTGTCCAACCATTCCTGTCTCATGAACTCAGTGCTGTAGTGGAGGGCTGCAATAACATCTTTGCTGCAAGCAGATTTACACAGATACACCCAGAACAAACATTTCCTGTCATTTTTTATCTCCTTTGTTAGCTTCAAGCACAAATGTCTCCCAAGGACAATCAAATGGGAACATTTGGAAATTTACCCAAGCAGTGAGCAAGTGCATTAACATGCAGGATCCCATTTTCATTTTCTAATTAAACTCGACTGTGTTCTCTGCCCTGCACTTGAAATATTGAATATTTAGGGAGATTCACATTTCCACCCTGCCTCCAGCCTGACTCCTTTCAGGCTTTGTTCAGCATGTGAATAGCTCCATTAGGGAAATGTGAAAGCACTGGACTATGCGTTGAGTTGCTATTTTGACATTCCAGAGGGAGATGCTACTAAGCTGTAAATTACAGCATTGGACATCATTGGCTTGAATTCATCTCACTTTGGCCTGAAAAGCTGAGCTGAGCTGTTTGACCTGCCCTGACCCATTTCTGTGCTTTGTTCAGGGAGGTACCTGTGTTGTTTGCAAATTCCTCCCTACTCTATGGTGCACAGGAATCTGAAATATTCAAAAGTTTTACCCCATATCTCTTGCTTTGGTGAAATAAAAATCATTTTGTGCCTTGTCATAACATGAGATTTTAAAACATTTTTGTTACTGCCCCTTCTTTTTTGGTTTGTTTTTTTTTTTCAGAAATGTAGCTACAAAAAATGCTTATAAACCCCCTGTAACTCTGGACAGTGTTGAAGCACTGTTGATTTAATATCATACAATTTATTAAAGTCAGTATTTACAGTAACCTGGGATGAGATTGGGAAGGTGATGGATTGCAAACCTTGACTCTGGTAAGAAGGACAGTGCTTGAGTCATAGTCTAGTGCAAAGCTTTGCTTGTGTGTTGGAGGGATGGAGTAGGGGGAGGAAGCTGAGCACCAATGGGTCTGCACCATGTTAGAGCCAGACACTGAAGAGGCAGCAATAGCAGCCCTGAGAGAGTGGGAGAGGTGGAAGGAAGCAGTGAAGTGAGGAATATCATCTCTTTTCTCAAGTAAGATTCAGTTATGGAACAGCTGGGATTGAAAAGACCTTCCCTGGGAGTTCATGTTTTCTGAACCTGAAGGTTCAGAGCATTGCTGAATCGCAATAAAAATACAGGTCCTTATTTCCTGTTTCCAAAGGCTTAAGTTGAGTGCTCAGCTGATACGTGAGAAGGTACAGATAGGCCAAAAATGGTTTCTTATTTGTTCAAACTGCTGTTGTCCCAGCTGGGAGAGCAGTTTGCTTCAGTCATTGGTCTGACACCACTGCTGTTCCTGCACTTGCGCTTCTGCACTTACCTGGCTGCCAGCAGCACTGCCTCTTGCCTGCACATCCCGCCTTTTCTCCAGCTGTAGTAGGAGATATGCATCCATTGCAATTCTCAGCTCTTCAGAAACACTGACTTTGCCACCACATCATGATGGTGCTAAAGGTGGACGGAAGCTTGCCAAGGGTTCTGCTGCTGCTACTTCTGCACCCTTCCCTGGGGGTAGAATACTGTCAAGCCAAAGGGCTCCCACCCCTGCAACTTGTGGTCTGAAGCTTGTAAAAAGTATTCTGTGGCGTGAACCAGTGTAATTCAGCAGGATCACTTCTCCAAGTTATCTGCTTCTTATTCCCTTTTCCATTAAGCCTTTGGAGAGACTAGGAAAAATGGGAAAAGATAGCTTAACGTTGTTAATTATGCAAGAGGTACCTTCTTAGTTATTGCTGTTTTTCCTTGTCCACAGCTAGGTTATTAGAATCATAGAGTGGTTTGAGTTGGAAGGAACCTTAAAGATCAACCAGTTCTGACCCCCTTGCCATGGGCAGGGACATCTTTCACTGGATCAGGCTGTTCAAAGTCCATACCAACTTGGCCTTGAACACCTCCAGGGATGGGAGAACCTCCCATAGGAGGACAGGCTGAGAGAGTTGGACTTGTTCAGCCTGGAGAAGAGAAGGCTCAGGGAAACCTTATAGCAGCCTTCCAGTACTGAAAGGGGGCTACAGGAAAGCTGGGGATGAGCTTTTCATCAGCAAGTGCAGGGACTGGACAAGGGAGAATGTTTTTAAGCTGAAAGAGGGGAGATGTAGATGAGATATTAGGAAGAATTTTTTCCTGTGAGGATGATGAGGCACTGGCACAGGTTGCCCAGAGAAGTCATGGAAGCCCCATTCTTGGAGGTGTTCAAAGCTAGGCTAGATGGGGCTTTGAGCAACCTGATCTAGTGGAGGATGTCCCTACCCGTGGCAGGGAGGTTGAAATTGAATAAGCATTAAGGTCCCTTCCATCCCAAACCATTTGTAATTCTGTAATTCTGTTAAACATGTTCATATAAAGTGGTTGGAGTGCCTTAAATATAAATAAAAAAGGGTTGAGGGAAGAGTCCTGGGGGTAGTTTGAAGTTAAACTTGCTTTTAATGAGGCCCATGAAAGTTTTGCCATTAGCTTCAGTAAAGCCACGTTTCACTCCTTGGAAATGATCCTACTTAGAATTAGAAGCAGGCTTGGCTTTCCTCTAGGTAGATGAGGTTTGTATGCAATTTCTGTGAATTTGCCTGGTTAGCTTTGGGAATTAAGTAATCCAAATAAAATAAATGGGAAAAAGCATGCATGTGTGTGCCTGCATTTGCGTTTAGAAAACCAGATTGAATATATTAACACTGAACGTGAGTGGAGGGAATTCATAAAATGTTTTACATTCTACTAATTCCTGAACTCCACAACAGATGAAGAGTAAACCAAGTGGTGCTGTTAGAAAAAGCTTTTAGCAGGGTTCAGTGGACATCTGGCTACAGTTAAGGCATACTGTTTCATACTGGATGAATATCCCGTTACAAAATGGAGTCACAGAATCATGGAATCATTAAGGTTGGAATACCTCTAATATCACCTAGTCCAGCCATCTGCCCAACAGCACTGTGCCTACGAAATCATGTCCTGAAATATCACTTCTACATGGTTTTTGACCACCTTAACGAGGTAATATTAAGTGGGTCCAGAGGAATGCCATGAAGATCATCCTCAGGCTGGAGGGTGGGAACTCACCCACTTCCCTGGGCAACATCTTCCAGTGCTTCACCACTCTTTCCATAAAGAAATTTTTCCTAATACCGAATCTAATCTTCCCTGTCATAACTTGAGTCTGTTTCCTCTCGACCTCTCGCTTGTTAACTGGGAGAAGGGGCCAGCACCCACCTCACTACAACCTCTATTCCTGGAGCTGCAGAAGCAATGAGGTCTCCCCTCAGCCTCCTCTTCTCCAGCCTAAACAGTCCCAGGTCCCTCAGCCTCCCTCCAGAACCCCTGTGCGCCAGACCCTTCGCCATTCCCCTTCACTGTACACTCTCATCAGCACCTCAAGGTCCAGTCTTATAGGTTCTGAATTGGGAAGGACCTACATAAGTCGAGGAGACTATAAACACAGATTCAGTTATCAGGCAATGTTCAAGAACTTGCATATCACAGGAGCTCAAATTATTTTGGCTCTAAGTCTAAGAATTTAACCAATGAGCTGTTCAGGATTCAGAAAGAATCAAAAGAGGGAAAAGAATGAGCGAGGGACCCAGAGCTGTGAGAAATCTCTCTTGATGCTGAGTTCTGTTGTGCTGTTACCTAAGGCCGCTGGCTCAGCTTCACTCCTTGTTCCACATCCACCTCCTTGAGTGGCCCAGTGATGCTGCTGGTTTGTAGGCTCCACAGGGAGGCTGATGTAGAGACCTGGAGCCTTTGGACAGGGCAGGTTCCTCAGCAGTGTTTTCAAAGGCTAGAATTTATTTTTAAGGCATGCAAGACTTCCTACCTTATGAATGTTTTAAGCATGATATAAGCTTTTCACATCAAAATTTTCAACCTGTTTCCATGGAGTTGTGCACTCCTAGATATTGTCATTCCATTGGCTCTACTTCATCATTTTTGCAGTTTTGCTGTGGTTTTCTTCCACATGTTTCTCCCTTTCTTCTATTTGTAGCTGAGCTATGCCTTAAGAAAGTCTTAAATCCTTTGCATCACAATTGTTTCTTTGTAGAGGAAATAGCTGTGACTCCAGGAGTTGGAAGTAGGCCAGATCCTGGTGATACGGGAATTTCTCCTTCTTTACTAAAAGTTAAATGTAGCATTTCTCTGTACTCTAAATACCTGTGTGATACACACTGCATGCTCCTGCTGGGAGCAACTTTTCTAGTGATCTCAAGAAGAGCTCAAAGCTGGTGTTTTATGCCTTTCCTTCTATCCCACTTCTACAAAGTCGATGACATCTCTCTTCTCAAAGTCCTGGCATGCCTTCTGTGGCAGTTTGCTTCTTACTTCTCTCACCACATTTTCCTTTTCTTTTTACTGATGGACATTTTCATAGAGGATCTTCTGTCATTTGTCCCCTCCTTCTTCCTTTCTTTGATCTTTATGAGATCTTCACTGTAACTACAAATGCAACTACTATCACTATGTGTCTATATTATGGGTGTATTTTTCCACATGCAAATTTCTTTCCAAACTACAACCCTGTCTCTGAGCTACAATTCAGCCTAATTCAGATACAATCGGATCTGCCCTTTCCTATGGGGTATCTAGCTATTAGTTTGCCTCTTTTTCCCTAGGATGGAGAACTTATAATCTTAGAATTATAGAATCACTAAGATTGGAAAAGATCTCCAAGATCATCCAGTCTAATGGTCACCTTAACATACCCCTGCCCGTTAAACCATGTCCCAAAGTGCCACAGCGACATGGTTTTTTAACTCCTCCAGGGACAGTGACTCCACCACTGCCCTGGGCAGCCTTTTCCAGTGCTTCACCACTCTTTCAGTAAAGAAGTTTCTTCAAATATCCAATCTAAATCTTCCCTGGCACAACTTGAAGCCTATTGCTTGTTACTAGGAAGAATAGACCAACACCCACCTTACCACAACCTCCTTTCAGGGAGCTGTAGAGAGCGATGTGATCTCCCCTCAGTTTCCTTTTCCCCAGACTAAACAGCCCTAGAGCTCTCAGCTGCTCCTTATAAGACTTGTTATCCAGACCCTTCACCAACTTTGTTGACTTCCTATTAAATCCCCAGCATTGTCTCTAGATCAATGTAAGCAGCAGCAATCTCCTTCCTGGTGCTTAACCTGTACAGTGCGTCACTCTAAAGGCTGCACTTAGTATGTCAGTTCTCAACTGCTTTTTGCATAACATCTCTAATATACGGTCCTTTTTACACTAAAATTTCACACAGCTATAATTTTATCTGGGCTTTTATCATTCTGTGTCTGAATGAACTTCTGCTTTGTTCCTAGCCTTTCTGCGCTGTCATTTCTCCACTTTTCTGTAGTGAATCAAACCATTCCTTGCAGTAAGAGTGGTTCACAGGCAATTCTCTTTGTATGGCTTCTATTGCTTATTGTCTAAATGTTGACTCCCAATTCAAAGCAGCCTGCAATATGACTCTCCATCATTACTTCATTGTATTTTCTGCTTTATTTCATTTCTCTCCACATTAGAAAGAACTTTGAGTACCATCAAAGCTGCTACACTATCAACTTATTGAAACACAACCACTTAAAGTTAAGCTACCAATATATGAAAATCTTTGCTTATCTTGCAGATAGGTGTTTGTGCTCAGTGTGTGCCTGTAGCAGCTGGCATTACTTACGCTTAACAATCTATTTGGGACAGGTTTTCACTCAGTGCCCCCTCCAGGACAACTGCTCTGGGTCTCCCTAGCTTAGACCACCCCCGCCCAGAGGTGCCATAGTAATTCAAGAAGAGAAGGAAGTTTGCTGAGTATTTGCTATGTTCCATCTGCATAGCCCTGAGCCCTGGCCTTTGAGAGCCTTTCTTTAACCTTTTTGTCCAGTATGGAAACAATGAATTAATTCCTTTCTTGTTTTAGGGAAAGTGCTGTCAACCTTTAGCCTGTGACCTCTCTAAAGAGCTGTGCTGGCAGGAGCGTGCTTTGCGTGTTCTTTTCAGCCCTTCCTGCAAGGCTAAAACTAAACATCCCAATTTGGCTGCAGTTTTCTGCAGTCTGGAAAAACTTCCCTTTGGTGCAATAAAACTTAAAACTCATTTTGCACACTTCAGCCACAAACCACGAAAGTCAACTTGTGAACTCTGCATAGCAGTGGTGTTGGAAAGCTGGAATGTCCTTGTGTTTGCAGTAAAACGTGTATGGAAAGTGAGCTATTGGGGGAGTTGAGATCATACTTTACTTATTATTTACTGCATGTCAGATTAATAGGATCAATGATGTATTCACAAAATTTGTGAATTAATGTGGGAGGACTGAATGTAACAGGCTTAGAGGAGGCTATAAAGATGATCAGAGGGCTAGAAGTCCTCCCATATGAGGACAAGTTGAGAGAGTTGGGGTTGTTCAGCCTAGAGAAGGCTCCAGGGAGACCTTCTAGCGGCCTTCCAGTGCTGAAAGGAGGCCTACAGGAAAGCTGGGGAGGGGCTCTTTGTCAGGGAGTGCAAGGATAGAGTAAGGGGGAACAGCTTTAAGTTGAA
>VWPV01015710.1:0-48043 GCA_013389885.1 Geococcyx californianus | reverse complement strand
TTTATTTTATTTTATTTTATCTCTGTCACAGAAAGGAATGATATGTTTTAGGTAATGATGTAAGGTTTAGGTGTTGAAACAGTTATGAAAAAGATGGAAAGCAAATAGTGAGAGGCTGGCAGTTGACAGTGTTGAAGGAGCAGAGAAGAAGGCACGATCTCCTGTTAGCAGAGGGATGGACTGGGGTCTCTAGGGTCCAGAAGCCTTAAGGAGATTGAAGGCCTGAACAAGTCAGAAGCTTGGTCCTCTCCTATTGTTCTGAGTCTGTGAGAGATTTTGTGTAGTAGGATTGAGGTGTTTTTATATCTGGAGTACAAGGTAGTCCAAAAATTCTAGGGTATGAAGGACCAAAGTATCCCCATGATCTTTTACTTTTCGTTTCCTATTTCTACTGTTCAGTTCTAACATTTCTAATACCTTGGTCTAGGACGCATACATAAGTAAGTACCCATCATTCTTTCTAATACTGATCCTCTCTCAGGAATCAATACAACGATTAGAAATTCAACTGTTGAAATTTTTTATAAATTTATCTTCTGCAGTGCCAGTCATCTGCTATATATTTCATTCCAGGGAGCTGAGAACATAGACGTCTAAAGTATTTACTTTACAAAGAACTAAACTTTATGAGAAATTATAATGCATTGTGCTTTGCACCACATTTTTTTAGTTCTTTGTCTCAGGTATTAAGTGTGATTTTTTTTGAATCTGATCAGAGAAATTCAAAAAGGAGCTTTTCTAATGAACTTTCCATCCTTAGTCACTTTCAATCTACCAAAAGAAAGTTGGCAGTAGCTACCTTCTGAAAAGTAAGTTTTTTAGCTAGTTCATCAGTTTACACAAATTTCTGCAAGTAGATAACTTATTTTAATGACAGACAATTATCATTTTAATAAGTAAGCCTGTGTAATACTTAAATGAAAAAAATGAAAATAAAACATTTTGTCTTTCACTTAGGTATGTATGTACCCCAAAGGGAAAAGATTGAAACAAAACCCTATCATAGGTGTAACTTTAGGGAAATGAAAGTAATTTTGTTTTTAATGTTTCTTTCCTCTCTCCTTCCCACTATGTACTCAATATAGAAAAATTAACAAGTTTTTTCCTACCTATCACATATACATGCAGGTAGCTGCAGACGGCAGCAGTAAGAGTTGCATTTTAAAGCCCAGGCAGAGGAAAGATAGGCATCAGTCAGTCAGGACTGCAGTTATTTTATTTCATTCATAAAATTAAAATATAACCTACCCTGCACTTAATTTGTTTTCGTCTCACTTACTTGCATTTGAGAAGCTTTAGGAAATCTTCAAAAGCAAAGACACAGTGAGAGTTTCTGCACACCTCTTTTCAGCCTCTTCAACACCACGTACAGCTGTCTGAGCAGAGAGAAGGCATTACTCTAAAGAAGATTGCATATCAGATATGGCCCATTGTAATATGCAGTTATGTGATCCAGTTCTTTGATGTGAACTCTGAAATCATATTTACAATCATGTCGTAGAATTATAGAATCAGTGAGACTGGTAAAGACTTTTAAATCATGAAGTCCAACCATATACCCAATACTACCAAATCCACCACTAAACCAAGTGCCTAAGCACCCCATTTACATGTCACTTCAATACCTCTAGGGAAGGGGACTTAACTACTTCCCTGTGCAGTCTGTTCCAGTGCTTAACAATCCTATCAGTGAAGAAATTTTTCCCATATCCAAATTAAATCTCCCCTGGCACAACTTGATGTTGTTTCCTCTCATCCTATCACTTATTACTTAGGACAAGAGACCAACACCTGACACCACTATAACCTTCTTTCAGAGAGTTCTAGAGAGTGATAAAGTCTCTTCTCAGCTTCCTTTTCTCCAGACTAAACAAATCCAGTTCCTTTAACCACTTCCCATAGATTAGACTGTTCTAGATATTTCACCAGCTTCATTGCCCTTCTCTGGACACACAGCCAGCAGTTCAATCTTCTTACAGTGAGGGCCCCAAAACTAAACACAGTATTTGAGGTGCGGCCTTATCGAGGTCAAATACCAGAAGCCAACCACTTCCCTAATTCTCCTGACTATACTATTTCTTGATACAAGTCATAGTGTTATTGGCCTTCTGGGCCACCTGAGCACACTACTGACTCGTATTCAGCCAACTACCAATCAGCAACCCCATGTCCTTTTACACAGGACACCTTTCCAACCACATTTCCCCAGTGTTCCATGGAGTTGTTGTAGCCCAAGTGCAGAATCAGGCTCTTAGTCTTGTTGAATCCTGAACAGCTGGCCTTGTTCCATCAATCCAGCCTGTCCAGTTCCCTCTGTAAAGCCTTCCTGCCTTCAATGCTCCCTCTCAGCTTGGTGTCATCTGCAAACTTACTGAAGGTGTACACAATCCCCTCATCCAGATTACTGGTAAAGATATTAAACAGAAGTCCCTCCAATACTGGGCCCTGGGGAACACCATTTGTGACTGGTCACCAACTGGATTTAACTCAATTCACTACAACTCTTTAGGGCTGAGCATCCAGGCCAGGTTATGATCAGCTCTGTAATCAAATATGCTATACATGTACACATAATTTTAGATATATCGGATAGAAAATAATTTTTTATTGTCCCTGAAACATATATTTCTTAGTATGTATTAGCTCATGGTATATCCAATGGAAAAAGAAAAGAATGCATTTAACAGAATTATTTTCCTGGTAATAGATTTCTTGTAAGTCTGTAAATGTATAAATGTATTTGAAATTCATAAACCAAACTTGTTTAATTCTTTTGTGATTCCTATAATCATATAATCTTTGAGGCTGAAAGGCATGTCTAGAAATTTCGTCCAACCATCCTGCTTAAATCACAGTCCATTAAAGGACATTTTCCAGGACTGTTTCAAATTGAGTTCTCCAAGGATGGAGTATTCACAGCCTCTCTGGGCAACCTGTTTCAGTGTTTAAAACCTTTATAATAAACATTTTATATAGTTTAAGTTAAGTGTTTAAGTTCCAGCTTTTCAGATTATGCCTATTACCTCTGATCTTGTCATTGGGCACCTTCTTATTTGCTATTCCACCAGGTATTTACACATATCGATAATATCCCCCCCCCGAAGTCTTCTTTTCCCCAGAGTGAACAATCTCAGAGCTCTTGGCCTCTCCTGTTAGGGTAAAGCATCCAGTCTCTTCACCATTTTAGCAGCCCTTCACTGGATGCACTCCTGTATGTCCATGTGTCCCTTATACTGGGGAGCCCAGCGCTGAAGAGAGCACCCAGACCTGTGTAACCAGGGCTGAGTGAAGGAAGAATGTTAAACTAGCATCTAGCTTCCAGCTGGAATTCAGGCTGTTGATCACATCAGTGAATTTTCATTCCATGGTGTTATTCTTTTCTCTCACCTGTGTATCGATAGGTCTATGAGGAAGTTATGGCAGGCAGTGTCAAAAGCCTTGGTAAAGTAAAAATAAACAAAATCCATTTAAGTTAATATAAAGCATAATATATGGATTTTTTTAAAATCATATCATCATCTGGGGGTCTGTGTTTTGTTTTCAGTATGCTGTCACTGAAATTTTAAGATTTATAAAAGATCAGTTGGTTAAAGACATGAGGAAATGAATGGAAAAAAAAGGCCTAAATTTTTTATTTATAAATTTGAGCTCATTCCCATATTGAGGAAGACAAAATATCGATAATCTTTAAGTATAGCTATTCAAATCCAAACAAATAATTTTGAGTGTTTAAATAAATTCATTTGCTAGATTTAGTGTGTTATGTTAATTATATAATAGCTTCTATTACTGCCAATATGTTAACATTTCCACAAAGGTAAATACTTATTTCCCTTAAAGACAGCAAAGCATGCTTATTTTCCTTTTTACTGTTATCTATCTTACCATAAAGAATCGTGAATAAAGATGATTTTGGAACTGAGATAATCTTCCTCTAAAATGTTAATACCATGTACAGTTTATCTTTTTAAATAATGCTAACATCCCTACAGCGACACATACCACTCCTGTTAAATCTTGGAATTGAAACCAAGCACTCTGCAGAATGAGACCTTTTTAAAGTAAACAACTGAAACCAAGAAGTTCATTACTTTTAAATCCTGTTTTCTAATTAGGACTACAACTCCTTGCCAGTTGGAAGTGATAAGGGTCTAAGAAAGGAATTTGTTCTGCTACTACTTTAATTTTTATCTGTCAGCTTGCCAAAGCTTACCACTTACTGCAGCCATGGATCTGAGAATAGATAGGACTTGGCACTGGTCAATGTAGTGAAGAACGCCTTTTGTCAAGACCTCTTGATTATATTTAGTGCCAGATGAATTTGCCAGGGAGCAGTCCATGCACTTTTCTTGATTTTATTTCTTTAAATTTCCTAGTGTTTTCTAAAATACGATGAGAGAACTAACAAATACAGCAACGAATTTGAGAAACCTGCTGAGTTGGTAAGAGGATAAGAATCCTATTTCATAAACAATTCTGAAAGATTACAATTCGGTTTTATGTCACTTGGAATAAAGGAGAGAGTTCTATCCTTTTTCATTAAGAAAGAGAAATAAAGGAGTAAAGAGTACACATCAGCACTGCAGATCACTAAGTGGTATAACCAAGAAACCCAGTTGTTTTTGCAACTTGATTTTGATGCATGAATTAGACTGTAATGGAAATTTGAATCTGGCTCTCTTACCTCTCCGTGAAATGCTCTTTCTTGCCTTTTTGTAAGAGTAATACAGTGCAGTGAAAGCACTACCCTGTCATAAGTTACCCATGTCTCTCTGCAGAGAAGGAGAATTAAGCCACTGTCTCTGTGTTGTTCAGTTCCCCAATGCAACTGATTTGTCTCCTTCAACTATAAAAAGAAATACTGGTTCTACTTTAATTTTAGGTACTTTAACCAATTCCTTCTGCCAAGCCACAGGATGTATAACAACAGATGAATATGTGGGGCAAATACACTGTCAAACGAGGTCACACCCCACTGCCAGAATAGTCATTTGGTTTGGGAACGCTTAGACATAGGATAATACATAACGGAACCCAGAATCCATCTCTAAGCCAGGAAACTCACAAGCATGGAAAAGCTAACCCTATTTTTGTGAACAGTCTGTCTGGTACATAGATTAGCTGGCCCTGAGAAACTAGCTTTTCTCTCCATAGGAAATATATTTGTCCCAGCTTTGCTGGCAGTTTTTTGTACTCCCTTGGCACCAGCTTTCACAATTTTATTCAGATCTTAATCAGGAACATATCATTGATGGTGGTGGTGAAGATGGTGTATGATGACAAATGGTATCTGCAGATTCCTAGCAGCTTTAGTGAAGAACAATCTGAAATCTTAAAATTTTTTATGATATTCATACAGTTAAGTGATTTTCCTCTCACGTTCATTCCTTTATCTACTTCATGAAGTTTGCTGTTATTGTGATTGTGTTCATTGCTGCTCAAGAAAAATATGCATTACTGAAATCTGAGCCAATCAAAGTGATGTTAGCATAAAATGCATATTTACATACAACATGTTTTTCACCTATAAAGAGCACCTAATTAATAATTAATAGCTAATCATAGCACTAACTACATTAAAAAAACCAAAAAAACTTAAAAAGGGATTTTGTATCTGTATAAAAAATATCTTTTGTTAGACCAGCTGACATAGTTTAAATAATGTACAAAATTTGAAGCATGAAAGACCTTTAATTTTAAATACTTTTGTGAAAATGTCAGTGTTGTTAACACCTATGAAAGTGATTATACTGCAGTTAGACCAAGAATAAGCTATCATAAAACATTAAACTTTGCAATTTTTCAGCCTCACTGTCTAGGCATTTCAGTCTTTAGTTGGCATGCTCAGTACATTACAGATCCATACATCTCTAGGACTAGATCTGACAACTTTGATGGAAATATAACACACATCTTATTCCAAATTTCTAGTATGTCATATATCAAATCTCTCTAAAAAAAGACAATCAGCCAAACTACTGTACAATGTCCAGCTTTATGAGTTCTAAACTTGAAGGTAAAAGTCATTGAAGGCATAGAGTGATGGACAGAGAAAAAACTTTGTCAAAGTATATACTGAGAACAGACTGTCCAGCAAGATTTGGGAATACTCTTTTGAAATGCTTTTTCTTAATCTTCACTTTGATTAGGAAAACTAGGTGGAAACCGTGATTCTACAAAAAAAAATATTTGCCAATTGGGAGGATATGGTTGAAAATTTCTGAGGGATTGGTAACTTGGATTATGATGACAAGGAAAAAGAGCTTTCTTGGAACTTAATACAAAAAGAATAATTATATAACAATAATTTTTAAAAATCAGATTACATATTTCAATAAACTTAGTTCATTTATGTGCAAATTGTGATAATGGATCAGTCTAAGAAAACAAATCAGGAAGAAATTTTGAAAGTAAAGTAGAAAAGCATTCATCCCAAAAGATAGGCTGAGTAAACAACTCAATCACTAAGATCAGAAAGATGAACGCAAAAGTTGACTAGAAGCTCTGAAAGACAAAATCAAAGACAAAAAGATGCAGCAATAGCTAGAAGCCAATTGGTGGCAGGAAGGCAAGGTAGAGTAAACAAGGTAATAGAGATGTGAACTTACTAAGTGAAATGTATGAAATTGATAAAAATCATCAAAACATGCTGTCTGGCAAAAGCATGAATGATCTGGAATTGTTATGCCGGACAAGATCAAGGAGGGATATGATAACTCTTCTGAAGCATGGCTTCTACAAATGTTTTATTTTTTATCATGTTTATAGTGGGAAAAAAACCCAACAAAATATCTAGATGACAGGGAAAGATTCTTATAAATTAAACATTAGGAAAATACTTTCTAGCACTAAGGCTTGTGAGATGTAGAAAGAAATTGCCTGAGAGGCTGGACAGTCATCATTACTGGAGGTCTGTAAGAGGACATTAAATTAACATCAGTCAGAAACAGCAGAGACATGCCTGATCCTTTCTTATGTTGGAGGGAAAGCCTTTTTTTATTTCTTGAATGACACTGAAAATCAAAAAGTCATCCTAACTTTTCAGTCTAAGTACACCTATGTATGCTAGTGGAATTGAAAAATGTAAAATTAATGTAAAATTCTGATAGCTTCAAAGGACGATGATTTTTACCATGCTGAAATACTTACTTTATTGCTAGCTTGACAGATCTTTATAGGGACTAGAAAGTACTAACATGATGCTGTAGAGTAAGGCTGGACTGCTAACTTGGGAGTGAGGAAGTTCCTTTTTTAATTCATTTGAACATATTCAATGCACCTTCCACAAAGCTAGTGAAAGTCAATGGTCACAAAGTATGTAAAGGTAGAGTCAGGGAAATTTATTAGGTGATCTAGTGGTCAGGGAATTGATACAACTTCCTGATCCAAAGAAAATCCACTTGCTTGTGTGTTGTGCCACAGATCAAAGAAAAGAGAATAAAAGAGGTCCTCATATAAGCAAAATAGCCAGTCTTTTTGGAAAGCCTGGGATTCTCATCTAAGAAAGGAGAAAAAATAAAAAAGAATTAGAAAGAATGTAGCTAAGAATCTGAGTAATTTGTTCTGTCGTTTTGGTACCTTAATTTTTTTTTGTTCTTAGTAGTACTCAAAATTTATTTCCTTCCTTTTTATTTTACTTTATGTCCTCATCCTCTCAAAACAGTAAGTCTTAGCTTCATGTGGATGACAGGCAGGAAGAAGGCTTTGAAGGATTCCTCATGTCAACTTGTTTCCGTATGCCAAATATTTTGTGGTATCTTCAGTGCTGTAATGGGTTTACCCCAATGTAGTTTTGCCTCTGTACTCAGCACTGGTGAGGCCACACCAAGTACTGTGTTCACTTTTGGGCCTCTCACTAAAAGAAAGGCATTATTGAGGCACATCCAAAGCAGGATAACAAAGCTTCTACAGCGTCTGAAGCACAAGTCTTATGAAGAGTGGTTGAGGGAACTGAGGTTGTTTAGTCTTGGAGAAAAGCAGGCTGAGAGGGAAGACCTTATTGTTTTTTACAACTATGCGAAAGGAGGTTGTAGTGAGGCAGGTGTTGGTCTCTTTGCCCAAGTAACAAGTGATAGGATGAGAGTAAATGTTCTCAAGTTGCGCCAGGAGAGTTTTAAACTAGGTACTAGGAAATATTTCTCCACAGAAAGGGTTGTCAAGCATTGGGATAGCCTGCCCAGGGAAGTGGTTGAGTCTCCATCCCTAGGTGTATTTAAAAGACATGTAGATGTGGTGCTCAGGTACGTGGTTTCATGGTGGAATTCGCAGTGTTAGGTAAGCGGTTGGACTTGATGAACTTAAAGGTCTTTTCCAACAGAAATAATTATGACATTCTGTGATTACTTCACAATTTATTTAGGCACTTCTTCTTTATTGTCAGATTTGCCTTCCTTCACTTGTTAATATTGATGGTTGTTCAGACATACACAATAGCTACACCAATAATTCTTCATATGAAATGGAAACTTTTCCACACAAGAAAAAATTCTGGATGAAGTTTCACAAAAGATAAACTACCAAGGATCAGCCTTCCATTGAAGCCAATGGAAAAAAAAATCTTATTGATTTCACTTAGCTCATTGAGAAACTTATCCAACTTGCAATCAAAAAAAAAAAAATCTACATTCCCCAAAGTTCACACATCCTAAACATAGGAATTAAGATAGCAGCCACACACATTAAGTCTGATATTTATGTCTAGAAACGCATCATGGTAATGACTCCCACACATTTACAAAGCATCAAATTAAGATATTCATCACACATAGCAACACAGAACAACAGAAGTATAAACCTCTCCTCAGAGCTCTGACTACACACACATGCACACAGATTCATGAAATTATTGGGAAAATAAATACTTCTGAACATCATTTTCAGTATTGAGTCATTTGAAGTAGGTAAGTTGTGTGGCTGGGGTTTTTTAGAACTTCAATAATATGTTTTATCTCTTTGGTACTGCTTTCCAAAGCCTTCTATAAGTTCTGTTCTTTCCAATATCCAGACTCCAAATCATATCTTCACTTCACTTTCCTGCTTGAAACACGGCTATTTGAAAAAAAATGATGTCTTTTGGATGGACAATCATTTCAACTTTTTTCAAAAGACTCTCAGGAAAGGTAGAAAGTCCTTTGACTGCTCTAAGTGATACTTTTTAAACAGACTTTATGAGGTAAAATCTGTAGCTACACTGAATGTGATTTTTATGCAAAGGAACAATATTCAATTGAGTAAATTTTCATCTACCTATTTCTATTTAATAACTTATTGTTCCTTCTTCTTGCCCCAGTTTTATATGCCGAACATGATGTCGTGTGGTATAGAATATCCCTTTGGTCAGTTAAGTTCAAGTGTCCCAGGTGTTTCATCTCCCAGCTTCTTGTGCACCTCCAGCCTGCTAACTGTATTGGGAATCTGAGAAGCAAAAAAAGCCTTGATTCTGTCTAAGCACTACCAAGCAGTGACTAAAATATCCCTGTATTATCAACATTGTTTCCAGCACAAATCTAAATCCTAGCCCTATAGTAGCTACTCTAAAAAAAATTAACTCTATCCCAGCTAAAACCAGCACGCTGATTTATATTGATAACAGAGCTGCCTGCTCTCTCCTCATGGATTAAAAATCTCAGTGCTCATTTCCTCATTCAGAGGTTCACTTGCAGCCAGAACATCAGGATCCAACCTTTCCTTCATCATTGATAAACACCATAGTAAATTTCCATCTGAATACTGAAATTCAAGATAATCATGATCACTTATTTATTTCCCAATATGGTTTGATCACACTCTCACTCTGCAGTAGTTTACCTATATGCTTCTCCAAGCTATCAGTAAGTCTGCAATTTACCTTCCAGTTTGCATCATATTTCTCTCCCCTTTAAGTGTCCTTTTTACTTTAACTTCCTTTTTACATTTTATTCTATGTGTTAAACTGTTGACTCCTTATAGGATCTTAAGATTTCTTTCTCTTACTTGTTCTTTTAGCACTAAAGTTAGTTAAAATCCTAACTAGCATCCTGAGTACTTTCACACTAGTAAATTTCCAGACTCTCATCTGAAGCTCTGAAACTCTCTCTTGACCTTCAGAGAAAGATTGCTCAGTAGTTCCTGAAAAACAAGCAAAAAAAGAAAAATGAGGGAGAAAAGGTGTCCACCTAAAAATGGAGGCATCCAAAATAATTAGTTAGTTTTTTTCAAATCTTGATATGGGAATCTTATCGGAGTTATACATAAAATTGAGTCTACTATTATGTGAGAGAGGCTAAACAAGATAAACATCTTCCATTCTAAATAACTTGGCTATCAGCAGAATCACCAGCAGTTCCAAGTCTGTTCTCAGAATGTATAAAACCTCTCTTGAATGAATGTTTAGCTGCTAGGCTATAACTATAAATATAAAAATCGTATGTTCGTGAAATAATGTGTGAACACGGGGAAATTCTTTATGTCTGAATTTGCTATAGCTAGAGGTAATGAGAGATATGCATTAACAACTACTATCAGCTTAGAATGCTTGTTTTCAGAGGACTTGCCCTTGAGTAGTCAACAGTTCAAATCTTTTTTTCATTGCAGTATTATTTGATAGTTATAGTTTACTAATTTTGTTTAAATCACTGGCTTTCAGAAACCATTTAGAGAGTTGCAGTCTTCAATAAGGAAATATCTCCATTTTATACAACTTAGCAACAGAATCAGAAACTGAAAAAGACCTATGAGAAGCCTTGAGGACAATTATTGTGAGGAATAGTTCTACTTCAGATAATTCATGCTGTCACCAAGAACACGTCAGACTGATTTCTCGGTAAATAAGGTATATATGTAACACAGGCCCTTTTACGAAACATGAAAAACTTCATGCAGCAATATTTCTAATGTCAGAAAAATGGCATTGAATATTCACGACATTCAACAATGGGCTCAGGAAAGATCAGAAGAACATGATATAAAAAAGGAAACTAGTAGCACTCTTAATTTTAATATTGGGTTTAAAACTCTGGTCAGTACTTAATAATTTTAACAAAGGTCATCTAAATAAATTAGTAATGAAATACAGAGAGGAAATTAATATTTCTTATAATTTCCATCAGTCTTTAAAAAGCATAGGAAAGATCTAATATTTATATAATACTCAACTAAATGCAGATTGAAAGCTCAAAACATCTGACTCATAGTAATATAATGCAACAATTCATACAGAAAGAAAAACTCAGAGCAACATACATAATTTTATCATATAAGGAACAAAGATCTATTTGCACAGTAAATTCATAATAGAATTTGGAGGATAAAAATTCCTTGACAGCGCAATCCACTGAAAAATGTAAGGGTTTTCTGAGCCATCTTATGAATAACCAAAAGTCTTGCCCTCCATAAGTGAAGGAGCTACAACAGCTGTCTATCCTCTACTACAAAATAAAACAGGGTTTGGGGCAGCTGTCTGTCCTCGAGGCTGAGCGACATCCACACTACAGGTGTTTTACCCCGGGCCAGGACTGTGTCATGAGTGACACCACTTTAACTCTAAGATGAAAAATCTTTGGTTCAAAAAATCTAAATTAAAGGATATTTTCACAGAATGGAAATGACAATGTTGAAAGATCTGGAGTTAAACAATAAAGTGTTTATGAAGGGTACATGGCTTGTTAAGATAGCATTGCACACCAAATAGTCAAATCAAGTCCAGTTTCACCTCTATGATCTTCTGGAATAGTCTGTGATAGGATGCCCTGAACATTGCCTTAGAACCTTCACTGAAAATTTTAATTAATACTATGCAAAATCACGTGAGATAATGGACTATAAATTAAACATCATGGGTCCAAAATCAAATGCATTCTCTAGATCACAATGTAATAGTGTTCATGTTGATCAGCATTACTATAAACTACTGATAACACTGATAGGTATTTACATGTATTTTAAGAAGCCTTTAAATCTTATGGGGTATTATAGGTCTTATAAGTGTTTCAGAAAGTTAGGCAAAAGAGAGATGTCAAAAAAAAAAAATCATAGATAAGAGTCTGCAGAAACAGTAAATTCCTGGAATTGATAAATTCTCCACGCAGGAGGTTAATCAACACACCTAATGTACGCACAAAGTACAAGAGTAGTCAAAGGCTTTGCTGTGAGGGTAGCAGGGAGTTCAGGTAATTGCCTTGTCCCAGGTGAGTCCCTTATCCCCAATCAGTTCATTATCTCATCTAATCAGAGAAAAATAAGGAGTTCCTAGGCCATCCAGGGAATCAGTAACGTAAGTGCACTGTGTGTGCACACAGCCCGTTATCCATGCTGTCCTTATTCTGAATGACGCTGTAATTACAGGATAAAGTTCAGTCTTATCCTTACATCTCACTTATGACTTAAATTCCATAGCTCTTACCACAGCAGAGACAGTGATAAGTTCAGTGCCAATTTTCCCTATTTGTAAGAATTCAAATATATGTTAGTGATTAGAAAATAAAAGAAGGTCTCTGCCATAAAAGTCTTCTGGCTTTGAAGGCATGCTGAGATTTCCAATTGCAAGTTCAGGGAGACATGAACTGCCTGACAATTTAACACTTTGCTCAGGCAATGTATAAGTGATAAATATTATCTAAGAAAAACTGTCTTTTTATAGCTTTCTAAAATTTACAAAAAAAATGAAGATTAAGAATCTTTTATTGCTGTGAATTTTTTAAAAACATGACACTTATATCATGATATTTATATTGCAGGTAATATCTATGTTTTTTTTAATTAATCTGTGACTTCCATCTGAACGTTTTCAGTAAATTTCTTTTAAAATTAGCTGTATGGATTCCTTTATCTTTTCCAGAGCAGTTTCCTTATACTCTCTTGAACTTATATTTAGGAGTCAAATAAATGTCTCTGTACCAGATGACAGACGATAAAATACATCACAGAGGAATACTATAGGAATCTTTTTCCAGTTATTTAAGAAAAACTTTGAAGCCATAATATGTAATCAGATTTGCCATATGTAATGTACATCACTTTTGCTGCCCTTCTGATAAATCACATCCCAAGGACTGAATGAGTGATGAAACAATTGTCTCAGTGGAAGAAGGAAATACTGCAGATGTTATTTATGTTGACTTTCCACCTAGTACCTCAGAGTATCCTTACAGTCAAACTATAGAGACGCAGTTTGGAAAGGAAAACTAAGAATGCTCTGTGACCATTCTTAGCTGAAAAGACTGCTATCAGCAGCAGGAAGATCAGTTGATATCCAATTATCATTGGGATTGCTTAGGGTGCTGATGCTAGTAAACCCCTTTAATGACGACCCTATTGATAGGACAGAAGGGACTCATAGCTGATAAAAACATGGGTAACATTTGATATGTTGGAGGGTAAGGCAGCTGTTTATAGTGATCTTAACAGGTTGGAAAAGTTGCTGGGAAAGGATTCACAAATTCCTGCAAAGATAAATGTTAAGATGTGGGACAAAACAATCCCACATGGCGGGACCTGCTGAGGAACAACTAGTTAGAAAGCAGTTTATGTAATACAGGTGGGGAAAGCTGAATGTGAGCAGGACCTTGTGACAATGGGAGAGCAGAGTAAATACAAATATTTTGCAGAGATATGCCACCCAAAGGAAACACAGAACCAAAACAAGGTGTGTATTGGTCCTCAAAAAAGGCTATTTGTTGTGTTTTGTGTGCTTAACTACATGCGAAGTTACTTGGAAAATAAAATATATACAGGTATGTGTTTTATCCTGGAACAGATGCTGAGAAAACTGTTCAATAACTATAGCACTTGCAAATTATTTAAAACCAAAACAAAAACCAACAAACAAAATGAACAAAATCCATATGTTACAACCCCCAAAAAACTTCAAATTCAATGACCGAGTTCAAATTCCAGTCATCGAAAACTGTGATGGAATTCCTGATTCCACACACAGTTAACACCGTTTGTTTTAGTTCAATGTAGAGGCAAGAAGAAAAGATAAAAGAAAAATAAAAAAGCTCCAGATAATTTCTACAGTAGTTTTGTCATCATCCTCTTGAAACAAGGCAATCAAACTCTTCAGTGCTCTTGATTCCCTGTCACCATCTGTTGACTGACTTTTTTAAACAAAAACTAATGTTTTTAATCTAGATACAAACTGCTTAAGCTTCACATAATTCTCTGAAACAAGGGAAGGGGAAGGGGAAGGGGAAGGGGAAGGGGAAGGGGAAGGGGAAGGGGAAGGGGAAGGGGAAGGGGAAGGGAAGTTTATACTTCCAAACCAGAACTAGGAAAGATGTAATCAAAATTATTTGTTATGAATATGTATGGTCAAAGCAATATATTTCTCACTAACCCTTCCTGGAAACGCTTTAACTATTTTAGCTTAAACATCTCCAAAAATATTTAGCCCAAGAGAAACATTCTCTATGTAAAACATCAGCAAACACAAAGACTGGCAAAACTATATCAGTTTTATGAATGTTATGTATTCTAAAACAGACTATTATAACACCACAGTGGGAAGAAAAAATCTAGGTTTGAAAAATGTGAAATTATGGCATCATGACATAATTTCTTGTAAATTTCCAGGGCCTGGTTTTGAAAAGACACTAAATTTTGATGAGCTATTCAGTAACATTTCAGAGTATAGTTACAGGAAGTTTTGGACAATATTACTCACAACAGACTTTTACCATTCCCCTTCACAAACATTATAGAATATCAATGTTCTTGTTTGGATATATAGGGTTCTGAAGGAAAGTAATTAAAAAATAAACAAAACCCCCCACCAACCAACCCAAAACAGAAAGAAGCAAAAAGAAATGGATGTCTTGCAATTTAGAAATCAGGAAGTCACTAAAGCCATTTTTATGGCCTTTTACTTGATTGTGGAGAAGCATTAAGCAGCAAATTTTGTTTGATTTCTTTTATTCTATAAAAGTGATCAGCCCTTTGGCCATATCTCTTTATAACTTGAGCATCTTGAATTGTAGCACTCATAAAAATACTAAATAATTTCCAAAAGTTTATTCTTGAGACCATCAGTTATTTATGTTTTGCATCCTGAAATCACCATAGCAACTATTAACTAATATTATACTTCAAATTTTTCCTTAGAATACTTTTGAATATCAAGATTTATAAAGTGCTAACTACAATGTTACTAAAATTAAGTTTATTCTAGGTCCTTCTGCACAAAATAATAAAGCATCTCTAGGAGTTAATGAAAACATAAATATTCTATTCATATGTTTAAACTCCCTAGCTTTGGTCTTGTCCTGAGGCAAATAAATACAAAGATCCTAGTATATTTCTACCCATGAAAAAAAGAAAGGTAAGTTTGAACACAAAAGTAAGCCTGAATGTCTATTCAAACCACATTTAAAACAAAAAATTATTAAAAAATTCATTTTGTTTCCCATTGGAAAGAACAAAGACTTTTGACCAAATATTTAAGAATTTCTAGTAAATAATATTGTCCACTTTTATTATTTCTTTTGGTTAAGTGTGAGTATTGCCCATGTTAACCTGAGACATAATTAAAGTAGTTGAAAAGTTGGCACTGATAATCACACATTAGCAATATTACTTCCTTTTTGCAATTAGCACAATTGCCATAGTAATTGGCACAGCACATTAAATGCATTTTCTTCTGTTCTCCAGAAATATTTAGGAAGAGTTTATGGTATGTTGTTGTATGATGGCTTTTCTTTTTTATCTTTGTCAACAGATTTCTATTTTTATAAGTCTAAATCTATGAAAAGTCCAACTATAATGGCTATACCGAGAAAAGCTGGTTTACCTGATAACACTGCAGATTTATTTGCTTGCTGGTGAGTATAACTTGTTTAATAAGGCGTCTAAAACTGAATGCTTTTTTTGTTCAGTTGGACAACAGATTTGAAATACTTCACAAGCAAGTAAATTATTACACTCGGAAAAGCTGTGCGTATTTTTAATGTAGACGATGTTAATGCCATGCTGGTTTTCATATTTTCCTCCCTCATTCCTCCCCCCCCAAAAAAGGCTGCCAAAACTACTTGTCTGACATCAAGTACAATTGTCTTTCCTCATGAACTGTAAAAAGGATCTAGTATTTTAATATTCACATTTTCCATATTTAATATTCACATTTTCCATTTTCACTTTTTCGTACTGTGCTGCTATTGATCCCTGCAATATATCATTCTTGCAGGTCTTCTCCAGTAGTTTGAAAATCTTGCCTTCCTACTTAATGATGTTTGGTTTTCCATAACTAACTATTGACCAAACCATTCACTTAGTATAGGCAAATGCGTTCCAATAGTTCTTGTTTTGATAAAAAGTTTTAAAAGTAAAATTAATGTTGGCGCGTGTAATTTCTCTTTTATTTTAGAGAAAACTAATGAATGAAAGATGACATTCTGGAAAACGATTGTAGACGGTGGGAAAATGCTAGCTACCCCAGAGTCTACACTTCAAAATACTGAGAAGATGATGGTGGTCTTCTAGATGTTCTCACAGTCTTGTGTATGGCAGTGCTATCAATGTAGTAATCAAAGATGCTCTTAAAGCTAAAAGAAGCAACAGAAGAAAATTTCAGGTTGAGATCAAGGACCCCCTCACCAACAAAATACAACTCCATGACAAATACGTCATGCATTGAATGACTGCTAGACTTATTAGGCTGAGTTCACTTTAAAGTGTAGATCTACTTCATTAAAAGAATAGTATTTGAAAAAGCCAAACTCAGATCATGGTATGTTTGATGCTGCATGGTACTGACATGCCTCTATAGAACCTGAATGACTCGAATTCAAGTGAAAAAGCTTGAAAAGAGAGTTGAGAGATGTGGAATTAGAGATACATGTGAAATAATCATGAGTTACCTAAGCGTTTAGTCAGAATCAGACAGAAGTGTACTCTGTATTCTGTTCTACTGCATAAAACAGACATAATAATTACATTCATTAATTCTTGCACCGTGACCCTTATTTCTGGAACTGCTATAGTATGGTACTTAAGAACACAACTAATCCTCAGCCAATTTCAGTTTTAAAATTTTACGTAATGAAAAGTCCTCTAGCTCTCTAGGTACATTTTCAAAAGGTTAATTATATTATTTCTTACAAGTACACTCTGTATTTCTCAACTGAATTTGTTTCTCTTCCATTTCTATTAGTTCATCTTATTATGCTGTCATATATATTCAAAGACACATTAATATTCAGTTTATTTTCTACATCACTTTAATATTTTCTTTGTACTATATATATATACTCATGACTATATTTGATAGCATCATTTGAAATATCAGGCTGAGAACACCTTGTTGGTTGCAGCATCCAAGATGCCACATTTTTAATTATAAAATAGTTAACCGATTTTGGGGGGACTAAAGAATAATATTTTCTTTTCCTAACAGTCAAAAAGTTAGAATATAAGGAGATGAAATTACACTCTCACTCATTCTTTTTTTATGTGTCTGATTAAATATGTTATGGTTATGATACAACTTTTTCCCTTGACTCTGCATGAGCATTCCAGAAGGTATCATATAATCACTAAATAAACCAATATATTGCAGATCAGTGAATATACCTCAGTTCACAAACTAAAACTGTGGATCTGAATTGTGAAATTACTTTTGTAGGTTTTTTAGAAGGCAAAAGCTGGTAATAATTCTTCCTCTTTAAACTAACCTTAGGACAAAGTTTGAACTTATCTTAATGGAAAACCAGTTATTGCTTAGAAAGTAGTAGAAAAAGAGGTAGCCTTGTTATGGAAAAATAAATATTTCTACCATATACTGATAAAGTTTTTGAAGATATCCACTCTGCCAGGAAGAGTCTTGTAGGTCAGAAGAGACCCCTCCATGGGAAAGAGAAACTATGAGTTATTTGCACGATGCAGGCAACAAACGAACGCAAAGTTTCTGCAGTAATTCCCAAAGTGTGCTTTTAAGTGTACACATTTCAGCATCCCCTAATGGCACAGCAGAATGTCCATAGCTTGCTTTAATGAAACTGTTCCCTTCGCTGCCCAGTTCAGATCTGTGGTAGGAGTTAGAAGCTGATATGTTGCTTTAAACATATTGTAATTAGCTTAGGACTGTTATCTATATCCTTTTAAGAAACATATGTATTGAAATAGAATGTGTTGTTTATGTCAAATGTAGGGTAACAGGAACACAGCAGGGTTCTTCAAGAACACAGGAAAAAGAATTGAAAGATAATGCTTGAGACAGAATCAAATGTTAAAATCTGCTCATTTAGCAGCTATAAAAGAGAAAGTGTTTCACATTTTAAAGGTCAGCCTGTTTGTCAGGGAAATAAAAAAAATATTTTTTTCCATTAGTGCCTGATTATCTAAATTATTAAGTATGTCGTTAAATTGGTAGAATTTATGTTCACTCTGAAATTAAAACAATCATTGTGCCTATAAATAGTCCTTACATTGATGCATAGCAATGTGACTCTTCTAAGGATCTTCTAGCACTTGAATGATTAATGTGCCTTTTACCTATTAAAAATATAGTTATGCTTTATATAAATGATAAACCCTCATTTAAGTGCAAGAGTACCGAGGAAATTTTCCTTCAGTTTCAAATTATTTATTCTCAATATATAGCTAACAAAGTTCAAACACCTCTTTGGACTTTATATAGGTATTTATTCTGAACTAACAAAGATGTTTGTGTCCTAAAGTGAACAAAATTTTTAATCTTTATATATTTGCCAAGAAGATCACTTCACACATTATTCATTGAAATTTTAAAGCTCTCATTACCATCCAAATGAAAAATTCAATTATTTCTTGGCCTTTCAAAGAGATCTAGACTGGCATATATTGTTTCTGTTGCTGTCTTTATTTAGAGTTGATTAAAGACAGTTTTGCATGAATAAGTTCACAGAAAAAGTGACAGGCACCCATTGAGATGTCAGTACTCTCATACGTATTTGTGACTTTTGGATATCGATCCATTATGTTAGAACTTATGAAATAAAATACAAGTTGTCATTAACTTCCTTTTCATTTCAGTAGAAATCACACCAAATTCGAGGCAAGCTTAAAGGTTCCTTGGAGACATAGAAAAGTACCTCAAAAATATGAGTCAATAAGTAAAAAGAAACAAGGAAAAAAAACCCCGCCAATAATTCCAGGAAAAAAAGAAATATTTTTCTATTTTAGAGAATGCTATCTACTTCCTCTCTGGGATCTGCAATCTGAGGTGGTCTAATGGTTGGTTCCCAAATCTTGGTTTTTGAAGATTAAGGTGATTGGATATGATTAGGTTAAGAATCATAATAATCACAAAGGGATTTTTGTACTAAGCTCCTTTTGACTGGATTTCAAACAATCTTCATACATTTAAACTTCTTTTTCTTTCATCTGACACAAATCACAGGGAAGTCTTCCATTCAACGAGTCTACAGTGCTTTCTGAGTATTAGTCATGAAACTCAATTTAAAGAGAACTAGGTTGTATTTGAGAATCAAACATACATAAATGGAAATACAGTATGTTGAAAAATGTGAGGGAATTACCTCAGCATGTAAATTGTATAAACAGACAAGGTGGCAAAGGGTAAAGAAAGAACTGACTCTCTACATAATTTCTGCTCTAGTCCTGAGTCACGGACTTCATGTTATGGAGTAAGGCAACAGATGTGGGTAACTCATCAAACTTACAATAGAAGGTGTTTTACAGGAACCAGCTGACCTCTTGCAGTTAGACTCAATGACCTCAGAGGTCTTTTCCAACCAGACGATTCTATGGTTCAGTGACCTGGCTGGAGCACAAGCCCTATGAAGAGCAACTGAGGGAGCTGGAGTTGTTTAGCCTGGAGAAGAGGAGGCTCAGGGGAGACCTTATTGCTCTCTGCAGCTGCCTAAAGGGAGGCTGTAGTCAGGCAGGGGTTGGTCTCTTCTCTCAGGTGACCGGCGACAGAACAAGGGAACACAGTCTCAAGCTTCGTCAGGGGAGTTTTAGGCTCAGTATTAGGAAAAAATTCTTCACTGAAAGGGTGATTGGTCGTTGGAATGCACTGCCCAGGGGGTGGGATGTAGAGTCACCATTCCCTGGAGGTGTTTAAAAGGAGACTGGGTGAAGCACTTAGTGCCATGGTTTAGATGACGAGTAGGTGTTGGGTCATAGGCTGGACTCAATGATCTCAAAGGTCTTCTCCAGCCTTGTGATAATGTGATACTGTGATACCTATTGACTCTGCTTAGTACAGACAATTCTGATTTAGAAAAAGAGATGTGAAGCTTTGATATACAAGAATTACTCTCCACAGACTAAGACAGGTTATTTCTGTGTTGTTAATTGCTTAGAAAAGACAGATACAGACCTCCTACAGTTTTAAAGGACATCTCAATAGATAAGCTGCTTGCATAATGCTATCACTGCTTGATGGCTTTGGGAACGGAGGAAAAGCAGTCATCTTCTCTTTTCCCTACCCCTTCTCTCAAAATTAGCAGAAACCAACAGGAGAAACACAGTTAGTCTGGACAAGAAGGAAGACAGAAGACTTGAGAATTCAGTCTCCTGGGAAACACAGTTTCTGTTCCTGACTCACCGGTTCTACAGGGCTACCAAAGGAGGATCAAAACCTCAACAGTCCAGAAACTTGCTTTATTCCTCTATAAGACCTGCTTGCCTTTGCACAAGAAGTTTGAAGTGAGTGTTTTTGGGGTACCACTCCTTGATGGTAAACAGAATTAATTCTGGGATGAGCTGTATGCAATGTGTGAACAGCTGTGATTTTTACAAAATTGCACAGCATTACAGCTGCTGACACACTAGGTCTAGTGCCAGACTAACAGGCTGATATTGCCTCATTGTTTCTCTGTCCCCCTCCATCAGCTGTTCCATTCCTTACATCTAGACTATGAGATTTTTAAAGTCAAGTTTGCAAATTTCTTGTAAATGCTAATTTCTCTCAGTAATTTCTAAATTGTCGTGATGCATAGTGTTGCAGTTGCAGCTGGTGGTTAATGCTAAATACATTTGTTTATCCCTACTGCTTTTCATACGAATGCTTTTATCCCATGGAATTTGTCCAAGGGAAAAAAGTATCATGTCCGTGGAGGACACAGATAATTCCTCTCATTTTAAATTAAATGTCTGAAATGTATCAGATGAATGTACTGTAAAAGTGTGTATATTCCTTTCCACTCATTTTAAAGTGACTTGGAAGAATACTTTAGCTGCAGACATTGTCGATGTCTTTGAGTAGCTGGAATGAAGCCTACCTACACGTTGAAGATTGTGGTGTTGAATTTCTCCTTTGGTGTCGTTAGCCTTTTTGTAGAACACTGTTATCTGGTTATTAAGAGGAAGATGATTATTTGAGGAGTTGTTGATTTTTACTGTAAAAAGTAATTTAATAAGTTTGCTTATTTTACGTATTTTTCTTAGTAATTTCTTTGCCAAAACCATGTTTTATGTGTCTTCTCAATTCAACACTGTACATATGCATAAGAGAAATTGCTTTATTTTTAAAATTTAATATCGTTTTAAGTAGACTTTTTGAGATATTGCTTTATCTAGAAGCAGTCTACATTTTATTATTTACTCACTGCAGTAACTCTTCACTATAATAGATAATGCGAAATCATATTGAATTAATTATTTTGGTTCTGTAATGAGACTTATCATTCCACACTGAGGCATATTGTTCATGAAGCATGCCTCATTGACTGATAAGAATAATATAGACAACTTTTTAAAAATCTGTAATAAACTGAGTACAAGTGTTTATTTCCATTCGTGTTGATTCTTAGTTAATTAATCATATACATTTTATCTGAAATTTGTTTAACAATCCTTTTCTTCTTCCTGCCAGAACATTTCAGACAGAACTTGTATTGATTATGTTTCACATGAAGATTAACTGAACGTGTCACTCAAGCTACGTATATTCAGGTTTTCTCCAACTGAATTTATCCCCTCAGCTTCAACCAGGAAGAAAATTATCAATAGAAGATAAACGAAAACAGATGGAAGTGTATAACTATTTCACAATTTATGATTTAGCTCAGATATATTCAGATTATCTTATAGAGCAAATGTATCATTCAAAGCAGATATCATAAAATCCTGAAATACCACTACATATTTTCTTGACCAGACACTTCAGCTACCAACTGTGGAACAAACCTAGAAGAAATTTAAATTCAAAATCAGCTCTAAAATAACCACAACTGTAGAAATTTAGGATAGTAATATTTGGAAGATGAACAGTCTTCTTTAATTCAGAATAACTGTCAGTTTTGTTCAAAATAAGATCCATATATTTAAAAAAATACTGTTACATCTGGTTATTCTTCAGAGCCAATATGGTCCATTTCAATGTGAACATGATTACTGGGCCTTTTTTCTGGAATACTAAAATTGCTTCTATTCCCAAGAAAAAACCATGTAATTTAAATGTGAACTATGGAAAATACATGGTTTCCCACTATCACTCCTCAGAGAATTATGATTTAAATGATTCCTATCTAACTAACAGGAGAAACAACAGATCATGTGAAGCAGACAAAACCCTATGCTGCAGTCCTTAACTACCTCTTTTGTAGAAGAGAAGTGCAGCCCCTGTAAACTATTGAAACCAGCACACTCTTTTTGAATCTCTATTGCCACTACTGTTCCTAACTCTTTGTCAAATAAATGATCACTTGAAGAAATTCTGTCTTTTAACACCTAATTGTCTTAATACAACAGGTCAAGCAAGTTCTGAAAGTAACTTTCTACTTCAGGAATCTCTCATACTGGGAAGAGATTGGCTTAAAGCTAATTTTACCTGTCTCAGAGTTAATTTAGGCTAAATTCGTTCCTTCTGCATTCAAAACAGTTGTACTCAGATGTTTCAGGTGCTGTGGGATGAGACTGTTAAAAAAGAAAAAAATCCTACAATGCAAAATTTGCTTTTTTTAAGTTATAATAATATTATTATGTTGCAAAGAATATTAGTATCAACTCAACATACATGTTCTGTTACATGCAGTTTATCTAGCAAATAAATTCTGTGGCATAAATATTTAACATATAATAATGAAGAAAAGCATGAAAAAAACATAAAAAAATAATCTTGTATCTCTAATATAACGATTAGAAATTTTACCCTCAAGGTTTGCTAGAGATGTTAATAGAAATGTTTTATTTGAGGCTTTAGACAGACTAGGTTGCAAAAGAAAAATTGAAAAATGTTTCTTAACCATTAAAAGAATACTGTAAAAAATACTTAATGCATGATTGAGTGCTCTAATATTATAAAATATTCTGCATATGTGGAGGTATATATGCATATGCTTAACTACACTAGCATTTATCACTTTAAGTAGTTGTTTCAATAAGTGTAGAATGTAAAAAAATAAACCAGAAAGCTATGCTATAAAAGTAATTTGTTCAGCCCAGGACTGATGTATTAGTCATCAAAACTGCTGTGGGGCAAGTGAAATCGCAAAGCTAAAATATTAAGAATAGCAATTGGCGTAAATTGACTTAGCTGTTTTGTTTTCGATGATTGAATTCAGCAAATACTTACTAGTGAACATGGATCAGTAAAGGAAAATCTTCTGAATTCCAATAGAAGTTCTCAAAGATGTAATTTCTATGACTGAGGTAAATACAGTCATCAAAATAGAGTTTGTTATTTCCAAGCAATTTTCAGATGAACCTGATACAAACTATTTAGGATATGACAGAAGAGAAGGATTTAATACAGTGTCATCTAGACTTCATGCTTTCCACCTATAGGTTTTATGAAAAACATTGCTACACAGTGCTTGCCATTAACAACTGAGGCACAGAGGGGGGCAAGAAACTCACAGAATTGTGCAGAAAGCCAATGCAAACCCAGGGAATTAATTTAGATTTTCTAAGTTTCAGACTAATGTTCATACTATGAAAATGGCAAATTCTTATTGCAACTAAAGCACACATAAATGGGAAATATCATTCATTTAAAAAACGTCTTTTTAAAAAATATTTTTTTCAAAAAGGATGTGTCATGAATGTCTATCTGATGTTTATGATTAATGTAAGCTCTTAAGCTAATTTAACCATGCTAATGTTTTCTTTGTTTCCCAGACGAATAAAGATTATTATTTTTGAGTATTTTTTTCACTAGATTGTGATGTTGCCTTTTCTGCCTCTTTATTCCAGCATGTTTTTGTTATCCTTATAAAAAATAACATTAAGGGCCAGGTCTTGGAGTTGAGTGCTTTTGCTGTGCAACCGATAGAAACACACAAAGTATTCCAGTGCAATCAGAAGGTTCTATATTGCAGAGGGACATTCAAAAGGAGCTACAGGAGGAAGTTTCAAACACAAAGCACACTCTCAAGTTTTTGTTACTGAGAAAATTTTCTCGTAGCATAGGGATATCTGTGCTGTATTAGTAGAGTTTTTTACCACATTCACTTTGCTGCTTTATTCTTTTTTGTCAGTTTGTAAGGATCCTTTTACACTAGTTTTGAGAGTTGGACCAGTAAAGAAAAGCATAACCAACCAGCAGAGATATGTTTACAGATGTGGTTTGTCTCCTTTATTTCAAAAATATTCTTTGACTATCTTTGTATTAATAGCAACAAGAAGCAAAAACACTACTTTACACTCTTCCAATAGGGGAAACTTTTGTTCCCCACCCTCCAGTGAAGAATTCTGTGCTTAGAACTGACAATGATTTTCATTTTTCTTTGTCTTAACATTTAATTTTTTTATTGACTGTAACAGCACAAGAAGATATTTCATGTCTACATCTGGAATAAGCAGCAGAAACCAGAGCTGCAGAAATAAGTTACGGGAAACAAAGGCCAGAATAAAATGTAATGTCTTCCTATTTTTACAATCGTAGCAGAATGTGGATTTAATTTTTTGCCATTATTTTGCCAAGATGTTTGTTGCTGGTTTTGTTACTTATTTTCTGAAGCTTACTGGCAGCAAACTCTGTAAATCCACCTTAAAAAATCCCACTTTTAAGCTTGCTGTTGGGCAACGGATGGCTTTAAGTCACAGATTTGTTCACTTGAAAAAGCTACAAATTGGTAACTTAGAAGAGTTTAATTTGACAGCATAACTTCAAAAAACTCATAATCTGCAATTCTACGTAGCTGTTACTACTTCCATTTCCTTTTTTTTATAAGTTTAAAATTTTCCATAAAATTCAAAAAGTATCAAAATGTTTTCTTTAGGAAGGTTTTAAGACAGCACTTAAAAAGTTAGATATCCCGGTAAGTGGAATGCCACTGAGGCAAAGAACTGTGTCGAAGACATTTATTTGCCTGGTTCAGACTGAATTGGGATGAGAAGGTCTGCCCTAGATAAGTCAGGGCAGATATTTAAATAGGAGCATAGAATTCTAAACCAGGAACCCAAACATCAGGGCACCTACAGTTTTCAAATCCAACAGCTCACATTTCCTCCAAGATTTTTCAAAACATTCCATTTTGCTAAGAATAGGAAGGTTTTGTCATTGCTCAGCTGTGGAAGGATATCAACAGATTTCAAAGCCTAAACATTTGTTCTAGAATGACACTGATACCCCAGCTAGCTCTGGATGCACCACATATGTGGTAGCTGGAGGTTTAGGGAGACTTAAAACTGTCGCGTTACCAAATAGAAGGCTTCAAAAGTCGTAAACCAAGTCTCTAGAACTCATTGAATGCCTACATGACTTTAGCTTCTGAGTTGTGATATTTCTGTTTTCTCATTATTGATACATTGCATTGTGGGTTTTAATCATAATTACTAGAAAATGCAGAAAATATTTTAAACTTTTAGGAGAGGTTTCTTAGAGAAGAGACGGGATGATAATTTGGAAGTTGTGGCTTAAATACTCTCAGACATTTTGGTAAAATCCTAAGAAGTCCCATTATAGAAACTTCAACAAAATGGAGGGTTTTTTCAATGTAATTCTCACCTGCGAATATCAGACATAGTCTCCATATCTTGGTCCCTGTAATTTAAAAGTTGGTGGTGGTAAGGCACGAACAGGCTGTGTGGTCCATCCTATGGTCACGCTGTGAAAAGGCATCTCCAGAACTGGAAATTACCAAAAGTAAATTGTTAGCCCCTGCAAAGTGTGGATCAGATATTTACAGCTCACTCAGAGCCTCATGCATCCTAGACCTTTTGCTTGAGGCTGAAGTTCATGGCACAGCTATTCTCTATAAATGTTTAACTTTGATTATTTTCTCATATTATAGCCCCTAAGAGAAGGCATTCATAAGAGTTCTCAAAAGCTCTCACTCCTTCAGGAGTGTTAATCAACATAATGCATGGTAGAAGTTAATTTGCATATATGTAACTTCATGATTTACTTTGGGGAAACTCAGTAAGCTGGGCTGTACAAACACTATCAAAACAATGAATGTGTAGTTAAAACAACTTCATTTTAAACACTGCAAAGTGATAAAAATTTGATTATTTCATCTTTTGTCTTTTGAACTGACTCTGTACTCTTTCTTATCATGTAGTGACTGACATATAAACCTGTTTCAACACAGCGCTGAATTTCTAAAAAATTTGTCTATATCAGGTGATTTATTTACAAAGTAAACTAAATTTTATTTTCCAATTGTTAACGGAGTTAGGGCCTCACTTCATGTTTTGAGTTATCACGTAATCTTTATTTCATTACTAGGAATACAAAGTGACATCCTTTAGTTAAACAAAATTTATAAAAAGAAAAATAAGAAGAACAAAGAAAGAATCAATTTCATAGATATGGAAGGCAGTACAGATTAGATCATTTGCTACAGCTGAAACCAACTGCAACAATAATTCTCTAAAATGTTCTTCAGATGACAGCATGTAAATGAAAATAAACACATGAAACAGAATTACAGCAATAACCCAACAGTAAGAGATACCATGGTTTGATTCACAAGTCTTGTCACACACACACACACAAACTCAAGGCAGGGCCAGATGCAGTCACAATAGCAATATTGGGAGTATACCACAACAACAATATCATTGTCCCAGCAATTGGAAGCACTGCACAGGCTGATGCTAGCTGAAAGAATCCTCGACCACCCAGGTAAATCACCTCCTTTCATACAACAGCTCAATGTTCCACAAACATATTTAGCTATCACATCACTCTGAGGAGAATTAGGGGAATTGTTATTCCACTCTGCATCTTCAGGAATGAAAAAGAGCGCAATTTGATATTCATAGATGTGACCCCCAGCTGGAGCTCTCCTAAACACATGGAGGAAGTAGAATACATTCTTCACATCCTCCTGTATGATGACAGACCTATATCCTACATATTTCTTGGCTCTGTCACCCATTTGTACATCGAGACCCCACACATTCATCTTTATTCCATTTCTATAAAAACTCATTCTGGTTATAACAAACAATCTGTGCAGTGGATGGGGACGGTGGTGTTAAATAGTTCCTTTTCAAACTAGAGATCTGTCACATGTGGGGTGACCTAGGGATCAATATTGGATCCAACACTGTTTAATGTCTTTATAAGTGATCTAAATAATTGTATCAAGTGTATGTTAATTAAGTTTGTTGATTATTCTGAACTAAAGGGGAAAGTAGACACTTTGGAAGAGAGAGCTACCCTGCAGGAAAACCTGGATAGGCTACTTCTTTGCTGCTGTGGCAAAGAAAGCAAACAAGATGTTGGGTTGCATCAACAAAGGCACCACTGGTAAAGATAAAGAAGTCATTATCCCACTCTATTCGCTACTTTTCAGGCCACATATGGAATACTGTGTTCAGTTTTGGCCCTCTCTATAGAAAAAAGATTTGGAGAGGACCTAGAGAAACAGGGCTGACCGCAACACTGACTCCTGGAGCACATCACTTGTAACTGGATTTAGCTCCATTCACCACAACTCTCTGAGCTTGGCCATCCAGCCAGTTTTTCACCCTGTGCAGAGTACACCTGTATAAGTCATGAGCTATCACCCTCTCTAGCAAGATGCTGTGGAAGATAGTGTCAAAGGTTTTATTGAAGTTGAGGTAGATAACATCCACAGAATTTCCCTCATACACTAGGTGGGTCATCTGGTTGTGGAAGTAGATAAGGTTAGTGTCAAGCAGGACCTGCCTTTCATGAACCCATGCTAGCTGGGCCTGATCTCCTGGTTTTCCTGCATGTGCCTGGTGAGTGCATTCAAGATGAACTACTCCATCATTTTTCCCAGTACCGAAGTCAGATTGTTAGGTCTGTAGTTCCCCGAATCCTCCTTCTGGCCCTTCTTGTAAATGGGCATCACAGTGGCCAACCTCCAATCATCTAGGGCCTCCCCTGTTAACCAGGGCTGCTGGTAAAAGATGGAGTGGCTTGAAAATCTGCTCCACCAGCTTCCTTAGTATTCTCAGGTGGATTCCACCCGGCCCCATAGACTTGGGAGTGTCCAGGTGGCATAGCAGGTCATTAACTGCTTCTTCCTGGATTCTGAGGGCTTTGTTCTGCTCTCCATCCCTTTCATTGAGCTCAGGGGCATGACACCTCAGCAGTGCTCTTTGAAACTCTCATGTTTTCATGTAATCTCACTGATTACATTACACAGATCTGAGACTCTGTCAGACAAATTCTTAGGCTTATTCACAAAAAAAACCAACTGCTGAAAAAATTGGATTACTGTAGATGAAGCACTAGGCAGAGAACTGAGCAAGGTTAAATTTGTAGTGTGCCCATACGAGTGTGAGAATGAGATATGCCAAAGTTTATAAAAACTGTAGCATTTCATTCTCCTCTGCTACAGAGCTGAAAAACATTCTTCCCTTAGTAAATGTTTTGTAATGCAAAATTCAGACTTGTCAAACACAAGCTCCTGTGGAGCCACAACCAATCCCCTTGAAATATTGAGCCCTAAATAACTATTTTTATTTCCTGACTGAGAGCTTTTGTTATTTTCTTATCTTTTATTTCCATCCAGCAGACAATGCAGTGTTCCCTTTAGAAGAAGGTAAGAATGGAAATAAATACAATGAATACAGGTGTGACTGTGAGAAATGGGAAGATATTGCTGGACATGTGAAACCTAGGGTATTCTTCCATTTAAAATGGGGGGGAAGTAAAAGAAAAGACATTCAGTACATTATAAATCATATCTAATAACACTAAAGAAATAAACCTAACTTCTAGCTGTAAGTTTTAGATAACTTACAAATATAAAAATTAGAAAATGTGAATCTTAACCACATGTTTCTACTGTCAGCAGCAATACTTTCATCACTATTATTTCAGGTAGAAACTGCCAAATAGATATTGTCAATACAAAACAGAAGAGCTGAGAACATTAGGAGTGATAACACTGCCACACATTCTATACCACCATCTGTGAAAAAAACCCAGTCATTCTGATTCAAGGACTATCACAGCAAAAGGTTATCTGAGTGTGTTATGGCTTATGTCAATGTACCTGTCTTTGCTTTAAACTACGAGTTTGATTACCAAGAGTGGTGTAACCAGAGCAGGTTATTGCCAGTAAAGCTTGTGTGGGAAGCTGAATAAACAGCTGTGACTTGACCCACTGCTGCTACTCTTATATTCTGCAGTTCTGCAACTAAACACTGAGTACAAATATTCCCCCAAAGGTTTTGTCACCTCTGAGTTATCCAGTGGTTATTTCACACCTAACTCCAATCACTATGAGCTATAGAAAAAAAATTATCTGAACAGGGCTTTACCGTGATGCACATCACACAAAGCTGGAGATAATTCCCGTTGAGGGCCCCTTGAAAGAACTAGGTACCGAGGTAGAACCTGTATCTATTTGTCCACCAAGAAAAAATGTAAGGGGGAAAGTGTCATGAAGAAAAGAGGAAGGGAAAGGAAAGAGAAAGAAAAAAACTAAGAAGGGAAAAATCGCAAGATGGAGTGAAGGAAAGAAGGATAGATGAAAAAGACATGGGAAGGACTTTTGTATATAATTGCAGTAGAGAAAAAGCAAAAAAGTACCAGCAGAATACAAGGCATTCAGAAAGGGATAACTCTCCATGGCCAACTCTCCACAGCCAACTCTGCAGCAGCCAGCTCTGTAGCAACCAGCTATGCTCAGGACAACTCTCCATAGGACAGCTTCTTACAGGACACATCTACATGACCTGCTGTGCAGGGACAATTCTATGCTGAAAGCCCTGAGCACCTGAAAAGAGCCCCCACTGATATTTAAAGGATTTGTGGAGCTTGACACGTGCTGAGAGGAGTACTGGCAACATCTGCCAGACCTCTTACTGTCAGACTCGGGCCTCCCCACGTAGACGTGTCACCACGAAGAGCTGGCTGTGTAGAGGTGTAGTGCGAAGAGTAGGTCACAGAGAGTTGGCCATGGAGAGATGACAGTGGACAGCTGTCCTAGATACAAAAGATATCGTCTGGGATTTGGAGGTGAGAAGCTCATAAGAACATTTTAGCAAGTTTGTTTTAAAATAGCAAGGTTCTATTGTGTTTAATTATACACAGCTGGTTACTTTAATAATTTAAATAAAAAGTTTGCTATGTTCAATAGTACTAAGCTTTATCTATAAAGGACTGACTTTTAACATGTGTTAACATTAAATTTGAAGGCTTTTAAGAAAGTACAGAAAAAAGACAGAAACAGAGTAAGAGTCTGGAGACAGTCTGAGAGTTCTTAAGCCTGGATCTCAAAGCAAGAGCAGATTTAACCCCCTGGATGTCAGAGAAAAGAACTGAAAATTTCAGAAGTAATCTTTCTAGATGAAAGAATGCCTGTTTGATCAGTAGAGTATTATAGCAGATACTGGTACTCTTTCTTTAAAGTCACTGCTAAAAGAGTATCTCTGTTTTAATCAGAAGGATATGAATGGTCACCATAAATAGCTTATACAGCCTTTCTTGACTTCTGTTTTATAAGTTATTAAAGAAAATGCAAATGTTTATGAGATCACATAAGTATGCAGACTATCCATGCAACTTGTTAATGAAAGATAAAGGAAGATGAGGCAATGAAATTTTAAATGTAAACAAATTAGGCCTCCTAAATAGATACAGCATAGGATTTCTGGGTTTGTGGCTTCTATGTTTACACAAAAATTCAAATTTCTTTGCAACTCACCTATGATTATTTGTTATTGTTTAAGTTACTTGCAGACAAATGGGCTATGTGTTTGGCTACAGATACTGATGTGCAAAAAGAATAAAAAGTTTCTGGAACAAGTACTTCTTCATTGTTTCTTTTCAGAACTTACTATAACAACTCTATTCAGAGCCACTGACCATGTTGCTATACTGCATTCAGCAGTGAGATAAAGGCCATTTTTGAAAATATGCCATCTGTTTCTAAAACATCACAAAACTAAGCCCTAGCACTGACAATGAATTTTCTGACAATATATTTTCTCATCAGAAAATTATCAGCTGGAAAGGCATTGAACTACTATGTAATAATTTATTTTCTCGAATCTCAGATTTTGAATTATTTATGGATTTTGTTTTCCGTTTTGATTCTTCTTTATTTTGAATTGAAAATTTATTTTGAATTTATACCTATTATTACTTTTGAAATTTTGAAATTTGTGTAAGTTTTAAATTAAAAGAACGTACATCAAAATATTTTGACTGACCTCTGTATCTTTCACAATATTGCTTTTTAGCTGAAAAAAAGAGAAATAATCTCCCTTTTTAAATTCAAAGGAAAAATGAAACAGAAAAGAGAAGAAAAGAAAAGAGAAGAAAAGAAAAGAGAAGAAAAGAAAAAAGAAAAGAGAAGAAAAGAAAAGAGAAGAAAAGAAAAGAGAAGAAAAGAAAAGAGAAGAAAAGAAAAGAGAAGAAAAGAAAAGAGAAGAAAAGAAAAGAAAAGAAAAGAAAAGAAAAGAGAAGAAAAGAGAAGAGAAGAAAAGAGAAGAAAAGAAAAGAAAAGAGAAGAAAAGAAAAGAGAAGAAAAGAAAAGAGAAGAAAAGAAAAGAAAAGAGAAGAAAAGAGAAGAAAAGAAAAGAAAAGAAAAGAAAAGAGAAGAAAAGAGAAGAAAAGAAAAGAAAAGGAAAGAAAAGAAAAGAAAAGAGAAAGAAAAGATCTGTCCAACAGCTCTACCTTTGAATTTACAGTACAATACTGACTACATTTTTCTATATTTTTGAAAATTTAACTCTGAAAAGAACTCCTAAAAAAAAATCTCTGCAGCTGCTTCCTATTCTGTGTGAATAAGATAGATCATACCTTCATGAAAATACTGATGAATCATTGGACGTGAAATTGAAACCTTGCGAATCAAAGCTAAAACCCTCTAATGTTCTGCAAAACTTGGGAATTATACAGTTGTTGGGAAAAAAACCAGTCTGATAAAATAGTGCAGCAGACTGATTGTCATTAATCAAGTAAAAGTTTGAAAATTATTTTGAATGAAAGGGAACAAGTAGGGTAAGATGTCTCATTCAAGTGGTTTTCTTGGCTCTGTATAACCACATCTCTGCCTCCTTCAAATTTAAGTGCTGACAAGGCAGGAATCTGTCACTGTGTCCAGCCAGTTCAATAAAACCAGGATCACTAATGGTGGATGGAAGCATATGCTGTGCTCTTCTTACACCAAGATTTCCAAACCTCGCTGCCTAAGGTTTACCTTAGATATCTGCTTTCAAATGTTGTTTAATCCAACTCATGTTGACATTAGTAAGCAACCAGAAGCTTAATTTTATGTTTTTAAAAAGTTGAGTCTGTCATTTTCAGTCCTTTGTGTGGGTGCTGATACAGCAAAAGTGTGTGCTTTTCTCACAAGCAAAACTGCAAGGTTTTTCCCTGTGCAAAATAAGGATATTTGAAGATTTACGATTATATTTTCTTCCACACATTTATAACATAACTGTCTTCACATCTAGTTAAAATTATGTTTTATCTTAATAAAAATAAGCACATAAAATAAAACAACAATGCACACATATGAAATCTCTATAAAGCCAAGATTAGATAGGAAAATGAATTAACTCAATTCTATTTGCCATGTTCTGCATTCACACAGGACCTGACTAATTCCCCAGTTTTGGCTGGAGCCTCCATTTTCCTTCCCCTGCCAAGCCTCATTCATCTGGCAGCTCTGTCGTGCATCCTTCTGCCCAGCCGAGGTATCACATGTCCTGCTGGCAAAACCGCAATTACAGGCATTCACTGCCAAGGTCCTACATGGCACCTGTTCCGCCTGCAGCCATCTGACCTCCTTTCCCACTGTCCCCCCGTCCTCTCTTGTGCTCTCCATGCAGAGTCAGAGTGGGTTTAAGGTTGTTCATGTCCTGCTGCTACTGCCACTACCTTGTTCCCAGGCAGCAGGTTAGATGTCAGCTCGCCAGACTTGCAGCAGCCCTGTCAGCCCCTGTTTTTTTCTGCCAGCCCTCTGTTTTCCTCACAGCTTCCAATTGACCTGATCCAAAGAGCCTGCGCACTAAAGTAAGAGTGGATGCACAATATGCTCATCCCTGTCATCATGTTCACCTCAGTCATAAGTTTTATTCTCTGAAAACAGCCATAGAACAGCTTGAATTCCTAGTGGGAGTGGGTTATCAACAGCAATTTACAGTCAGTTTGTTATTTCTCATTTGGGTTGCAACACTTCTGAACACAAAATGTTTGTATTTACTCAATTTCTGGTTTCTAGATGTGCAGCCTTTATTGATCTTCTTTAAACTTGGATTCTCAGGTAGTGTCCAATCCGAACTGCTTCATATTTAATAGCAAGAGAAATCGTTCTTTCACTATATTGGACAATGGGAACTACATTTGAAGTATCAGCTATCACTTCTCCATGATGATGCAGAATTAAGAAGCAAAACTTCTTTCTAGTGAATACATACCAAGTATCCTATCTATTTTCTATCTCTGTGAAGGATGAGGTTGATTATAGGGACACGGACATCAGTGGCACTTCTGTAACAATGTAACATGATGTAGCAAGGTACATATTACCCTGGATGAAGGATGGGGGCACCTGTAGCAACTTGATTAATCTGAGCCTGATTGCCGGTGCCTCGGGGCATTCTTCTGCATGGGATCTGGTGTTGGTGTAACAGCACTGATTACTTCTACAATGGGCTCCAGCTCCCTCGTATTATCGAGCAGAGGCACTGCTAAAATCCTCAGTTCAGCAATAGTTGCGTTTATAGTTTTCCATTTGTAAATGAAGAACGGGAGAGGGTTAAGGGCTGGTTTAAACTACCCTAATATTTCACATGTAAATAATTGTCAATTAACCAAAACTTCATTAGGAAGCAAATAATGGACAATTATTTTTAATGGAAATGTTCTCACTACTTTGCAGCTTTGTCAAGTGGTTCAGTACAGGCAGCATGTTAAATCACCACATTTTTCCAACAAGATATTTGAAATCTGTGGCAGCCAGATTTGATTGATGTAGTATACCAGGGAGCATAAGTATTGCAGAAAATGCTATTTCAGAGTTCAAAGCAGTAGAAAAATTGCTGTTTAATAATTCAGCAGTGAAATGAAAATAATGTAAAGAAGATTAGCCATGCTCTTTTATTGGGTGGTATTCATAGCAATGTTCTCATTTCTAGACTTGTTTTTTTCAAGTGATATTTTTAATCAAATGCTTTGAATGAAAGCTTTGTTCTTTTTTTTTTTTTTCCTCCTGAGAGTGAGGCCAGAGGGGGACCTCTTCTAAAAGAACAAACTATCTTTTATTCAGCATTATGGCAGGACTAAAATTTGTTCGGTGTATCATACTTTCCTTTTGTTTCTGTCACAATGATACACAAATAATTCAGCAGAAATCTATGTCCCTCTAGAAGCTATTGTTTTCATTGTATGAAGTATTCAAAAGTAGTTGTAAACACTCAGCTGCATCCTGTTTTAATATAGCCCAGATGAGAAGTGGAGTACTGGGACAACTGTGATTTTCATCCATTTCAGTGTTTCTCCTATCTCCAGAGCTCCCTTTCTACACAATGAGTTGCCTGAAGAGCATACACAGTACACCTTACACATTTCCATTCCCACCCAGTTGCACTTCTCCTTCCAGAAATCCTGAAGAGCAGGAATTCTTGGATAGTTAAAATATACTAAATTGATCCTCTGAAGACCACAATATCGGATATCTAAAGTAATAGTCATCTATGTCAGTAGCACTGTATTTCTCACATTTCAAGGAAGATGTGAAAAGTATTTAAATAAGTAGACAAAGCAAAACATAATTTTCTTTAATGAAAAACACTACACTACAACTGCATCCATCAAAATATATATTTAAATCCATTTGAGTATGCTTATCAAACAGTTGGACAATTTGGTGAATTCTCAGTTCTAAGAATAACACTTCCACAACTATTTTGAAAATTTAGTTTCAAATGCTGATTCATTTGGTTGAATATTCTTGCTTATTTGCTAATTTTTCTCTATATTTGAGAATACAATCACAAATACCTTGGGGGAATTGCCTTGTACTATTCATTTCCCAATGTTCAACATATCTGGCCCGAGGCTTTTACTTGTTGTCAAAATCCAAAAGAACAATTGTCATAGAAGTAACAATTAATGTCAATCTGTTTCTATACTTCAGCTCTTGAAAGCACCTAGTAAACTAATTCAGCCATTAATTCATGGGACAACAGGTTTATTAATGCAATTGGGACAGACTGCTGGAATTCCAAACACAATTGTAACTACAGAGATTTCTGCTGCAGTGTATATCCCCTACTGTGCAAAGTATCCCTTAAGCCATTATAAGATTAAGTCAGTCTAGAGGTGTTGTTTAAAGAAAAAACATCAGCAGTCACTGCTGTGTTTATCAGTCTGGAAGAAGCATTATCTAACAACTTCTATTCTAGTACTCCAGTGCTGCTTAAAGATTCAAAGATCCTTTTCATGACATCAGTGAGCCTGGATATATCTTTATGCTCACTGTGTTATCTGATTCCAGGATCTTTGAATTTCTAAGTAAATTTTCAGTAAGTTTTCAATATAATTTGAAAAAGGGAGGAAAAAAAGACATCCTCAAATGTGAAATAAAACCAGCAATTTCTGTCATCTACTATTTCAACAGTATTTGGAAGACTGCCAAATAAGAAGAGAGGGTTGTTTTTTTTCCCCAAGTTTCCAATCTTCTGTCTTCCCAGATTCTGCAGATATAATTGTGTAAAAATACATACAAGAATACAATGTATTGTTTACATATGGAAAGGTATGATTGAAGAACACTATTTCACTTTCTGTTTTATGAGGAAAATCAGAGAATAAAAGCTCTTTCCCATCAAAATAAAAGGCTTGAAAAATACAAAGCACAAAACTATTTTCTAAGTTTTGTATACGGGTAAGGCAGCACACGTGTGAAGATCTGTAAATATCAAGCTGCAGGGTACCTCATATTTTAATCCGTTGTATAAAGTGGCATCAAGCATCATGCTGCAGGTGCTTGTTCTTATCACATATATTCTATCATATCTTGCAGTTGCTAACAAATAACTTACATTTTGTTGTAAAAGAAATCACTAAAAAACATGTTCACCTTTATTTAACATACAAGAAAACCACTTTCTAGTGGGAATATCCACACTTCCAGTCTGGGTTCTTAAAAGCATTCCAACAGCTTAAGGAATTTTTATACTGCTGGCCCAAAGAGCATGTATGACCATTTTTTTCTTTGCCATGTATGACAGACCACTGAGAAAAAAAGACATGAAATACAATGGGACAGAGATCACTAATACAGATCACTAATTTAAAAGAATCATTGATTTAAATGAGCAAGAAATATTGTCCGGAGTGTTATTCACTATGTAAAATTATTCAAGATTTTAATTAAGAATAAGTCTTAGAGGAAATTAATCAGACACTATAAAAACAGCTGTGCATAGATCATAGATTTTTTTTCATTGAATTTGCTAAAGAATTACTTATTGGATTGAATGTCTTTTTAAATCAAAAAGAATTGCTACTTTGGGATTTGGGGAGAAATGTCAAAAAAGTGTACTTAAACAAACAAGGGTAATTGTATTGTACACAAAGCAGACTGAAATATTTTTATTATAATTCTTATGAAGGCAATACATTAAGATGTTATAAACCCATGCTTCCTAAATGGACATCCTGAAGCTGAGTTTAATTAGTGCTGCTGTACCGTGAGTCAGAACACGTGGTATACCTGGGTACGTGTTCTTCAGAAAGTAATTTATAATGTCTCATATTTTACATCTTCAGAAATCAGTGCTGATATACTGAATTACTGATAGTTGTAAAATATTCAGTTAACGGAAGAGGCAGTAGAATTAAAAAGTAACTTTGGAATCACAGAATCACAAAACTATTTGTGTTGGAAGTGACCTCCTGAGATAACCTAGTCCATCTTGCCTGCACCAGCAGGGTCAGTTATAGCAGGTAGCTCCAGAACAAGTTCAATCAGATTTTGAGCATCTCCACAGATAGAGGGTCCATAGTTGCTCTGGGCAACCTGTGGCAGTGTTTTACCACTCTCACAGTAAAAAAATATTTTCTTGTATTTAGATTGAACTTCCTATCTTTTAGTTTGTGATCATTGACTCTCCAGTCAGTGTGCACTACTGAAAAAAGCCTACCACATATTCAGAACCCTCAATAGGTGATTATACTCATGAACAAGAACCCTGTTGAGTCATCTTTTTTTCAGACTGAACAGTTCCGTTTGTCTCAGATTCTCTATGTAAGTCTTTTAATCATCCTTGTGGCCCTTCTCTGGATGTGCTTCTGTAAAACCATATCTTGTACTGGGGAGTCCAGAAGTAGCATAGCACTCCAGATACGTCTCACCAGGACTGAGCAGAGGAGAGGATCACCCTCCTCAACTCGCTATCAGCAGCCCAGTAGGTAGTCAGTCTTCTTTGCTGTAGAGGAATGCTGCTGCTTAAGGTCAACTTGTTGTAGGACCTCAATTTCTCCCCTATAAAATTGCTTTCCAGGCAGTCATCCACCTATGTATGGGCTTATTGCTTCACAGGTGTAGGATTTTACCTTTCTCTTTGTTGAATTTCATGAAGTTCCTGTTGGTCCATTTCTCAGGTCTGTCTAGGACCTCTGATTGGCAGGACAACCCTCTTGTGCATCAGTCACCATACATACAGCTGATCTCACCATTTAGATCTCTAGGATTCAAGGGAAACACCTCTGAGACGTTACTATTTGCCTAAGTTGGGAGAAAGCCAAGTTTTAGGTCAGCTCTTTCACAGTATATTCATCTTGGATTGCACTCTGGAAGTGACTCATGGTTCTCAATGATTGTATGGGGAGCACGTAGGTCTAACCCCAACTCTCTTGGGATATTACTTGGATAAGAATGTTGAATTAGCTTCTGTAGATCTCACCTGAAGTTTACATTTTTCAGATGTAATTATTTTCTGACTTTGGAAATATTCCATTGTCAATATTTAGCATTACTTTTAAATGTGCAGAGAAACAAATAATCATTATATATACCACAAAAAATATAATTAAAAATTACCCTATTACTAAAATATTAATGGGATTTTTTTCTGTTTTAAACATAGCCATGAAATACTCACTTTTTAGTTTTGATCTTTCTCAGGTTGATATTATATTAGTATTATTTTTGTAACTAGAACCTTCAGAGTGTTAAAATTTTTATCTGTTTCATTTCCATGGATTCACTATTAAGTAAGAGCAACCAAAATGAAAAGGCAAATCAAAAGACATTCAGGGAAACAATAGAAAGTTTATAAGATAATGTAAGATCTATGACTCTGTGATATGAATATATAGAATCATAGAATCACTTGGCTGGAAAAGACCTTTGAGGTTCCCCTTCTATTCCACTCTTGTGACACCCCACCTGGAGTTTTGTGGCCTGTCTGGAATGCCCAGTATAAGAAGGATATGGAACTGTTGGAGCAGATTTAGATTAGGCATTAAGAAGAAATTCTCCTCGATGAGGGTGATGAGACACTGGCACAGGTTGTCCAGGGAAGCTGTGGATGCCCCCTCCCTGGAAGTGTTCAGGGTCAGGCTGGATGGGGTCTTAAGCAGCCTGGTCTGGTGGGAGGTGTCCGTGCCCATGGAGGGGGGGTAGGAACTGGAAGATCTTTAAGGTCCATTCCAACCCAAACCATTCTATGATTCTATGATTGACTCCAACCATAACCAGCCAGATATTCTCTTCATAAATATAAATACTCAAGACTTCTTACTAGTCTTGCAGCAGTAAGACTGTAAGTATATTCAAATGTAAATTGAATCTGAAGCTCTTCAGAATTGTTTTGCATCTCTGCTTGGTCACTGTGATAAGGCTATATTTATATGTACTTCCAATAGTGTTTATACTCATGTTTAAGTGGTATACAAAAAGTGTGGGAAAGTATGCTCTTGTCTTGGAATAAGAACTGAGAAAGCACTGGAGGCTACAGAATGTGGTTAGGCAAAGGAGGGTCCCAGCATAGTGCTAAATCAGGTCTCTGATATGATAGAAGAATTTCTCAGCCTATGGGACCTTAAAAGAGTGTGCTGCTATTCAGCAAGACCACTAAGCTGAACTGACTTGGAGTTGGCATACCCATTTGGAAGGACACAGGTGCCAGGCAGGAGGCACTATTTGCAAATGGTTTATTCTATTACAACAGAGGTGAGTAACTTATCTGTGGAGTATTTGCATTTCTGAATCAAAATATCTAACAGATTTCTGGAAGTGGAAAATAAAAGTAAGATAGATAGAAAAAATATATGACAAATCACTCTTCCTGACATGCATTCTTAAAAAAAGCCTATTTTTAAATTCTTCCTAACAAAATCTGATCTGAGCTCGATATGCAGTGTTCATAAACATCACAAATTCTGTAAAAATTATGCAGAAAATCTGTTCACCCTTAGTCTGAGAACACTGGAGTTTGGCATACTGGCAGTATAATGTCAATGCTTTAAATTTACTTGTAAAAAGTTATTCCCCTAGTTTTGCAACATCATTGTTTCTTTTTCCAATATAAACAAAATATCAAGAATAAACTTGTGGAATAAATATTTGGAAAAACTTTTTGAATGGTCTCCAATCTGTTTACAGGGAGTTCATAAAGGCAGCTCTTTCTATAAAATTAAAATCATATAGTAAACTTATTTTTTCACTGTTGTTTTGAAATGTTTTGAAGAAATGTTATCTCTAGTAATAAACATATTAATCAGAAAAATCTAAAGAAGTCCTTTGATCTCCATTCCTAGTTTTTGGTCTAAGTCACCATTGTAAGCATAGAAAAATTCAGTCTTCCTTCTTAGTAGGCTTCAACGTAGAAAGAAAAGCTATAATCAAAGATAGTATCTGGAAAACCATTTCTTCTTCCAGCAAATGCAGATAAAAGAAGAAGCTCTGAAAGTATATATCAAACTTTCTTATTGAACAATGGTTTATACTGGAATTATCAAGAAAACCTTCAGCAGAACATTACTGGAAAAGGTCAAGCTGTGGCAGCTGAAATGCTATGTAGATCAAGATAACTTATGTAATTAAATATACATAGACACGTGTTTTATGTGTTTTATGTCATCCAGGAGGACCTGGGCAAGCTGGAGAATTGGGCCTGTGTGAGCCTCATGATGTTCAGCAAGGCCAAGTGTAAGGTCCTACACCTGCATTGGGGCAACCCCCAGTATCAATACAGGCTAGAGAATGAAGAGATTGAGAGCAGCCCTGTGGAGAAAGATCTGGGTGTGCTGATGGATGAGAAGCTGTACATGAGCTGTCAATGTGCGCTTGCAGATCCGAAGGCCAAGCATATCCTGAGCTGTAACAAAAGAAGCTTGGTCAGCAGGTCAAGGGATGGGATTCTGCCCCTCTATTCCGCTCTCGTGAGACTCTACCTGGAGTGTCATGTCCAGTTCTGGAATCCTCAGCATAAGAAGGATATGGAACTGTTGACATGGGTCCAGAAGAGGGCTACAAAGATAATCAGAGGGCTGGAGAACCTCTGCTGTGAGGACAAGCTGAGAGCATCATGCTCGTTCAGCCTGGAGAAGAGAAGGCTCTTGTAGAACCTCATAATGACCTTCCAGGACCTGAAAGGGCTACAGGAAAGCTGGGGAGGGACTTTTTACAAGGGCATGTAGTGACTGAACAAGGGAGAATGGCTTTAAATAGGAAGGGGTAAGATTTAGATCAGTCATTAGGCAGAAATTCTTCACAATGAGGGTGGTGAGACACTGACACAGGTTGCCCAGGGAAGGTGTGGATGCCCCCTCCCTTGTACTGTTCAAGGCCAGGCTGGATGGGGTCTTAAGCAGCCTGGTCTGGTGGGAGGTGTCCATGTCCATGGCAATGGGGTTGGAGCTAGATGTTCTTAATATTCCTTCCAACCCAAACCATTCTATGAGTCTGTGAATTTGTTAAAACTAGCTTTCCTAAGCTAGCTTTCCTAGCTTTCCTGCCAGAACTCATAAATGGCCAAAATAATGTAGAAAGAAAAGATAGGAATAAATGAGAGTATACTTAAGAGAGGAGTTATTATTTTTCCTCATGACAGACATTTCTTCTTTGTAACAGACTTCAGGATAAAAGCAAGAGGAGGAAATACATTGTTACTTTCAGTCATTTGATCTTGAATGATAATGCTCACAAACCCATAGTTCACAAGCTTTTGGAAAAGCTACAAAAATTGGTGAAGTTGTAAATTGCAACACTGATAGCATAATGGCCTTGAAGGAATTGGAAATGAAATATAAAAGTCTTCCCTTGAATAATTACTAGCTGGCCTGGATATTCTCAGTGTGTACTGAAAATAAGAAAAATTCATTTGTAATGCTTCCAAGAATGAAAGCTTAAGATTCTTACAAAAGATGCAAATCTCTTCTTGGTGTTTTCTTGACTGTTTTTCTTCAATTTGTCTTTATGCTTTGTTCACAATATTGTACAGCTTGTTCAGTGTAAAACTCAAGAGCGTGTGAAGTCAAAAATGGTATTTGATTAGAATATTTGTGATTAAACAATTGAAGTGTTTAATAAAAAAAAATATTTTTTTTTCTTTGCTTAGATTTTAAGTTTTATTTCTGTGTCTTTCTAAATGTCATTGTAGTTACATGAGATTCTTTTAAAAGATTTGTATAAGAAAACAAAGCACTCTTAAATCCAAAGGCATAATTGGAGAAATTTGGGGACAATGTTTATCTTCTCAAAATTGATTGACAAGAATGATACTAAAATAATTTGATTTAATAGAGGATCCCAGTTCAAACTGCCTATCAAAAACCACAACAGAAGTCAGTTGCCAATGTGGGACTAGCATGGGTGGTCTTCAGGAGGAGTTTTGGGTTTGAGTTTGTAGTGTCTTGAGCCACTCGTGCTTCCTACCAGCACTCTATGCAGAGACTGTGATTTAACCCTTCATCTCTGGACATACTTACTGAGAATAGCAGACTGTACGCAGAGTTGCCAGAGGGATATCAAGGAAGTTGGGCCCTGAGTACAAGCGCAAACCGCGGGTTTATGTGACATAATAATCAGGATCCTCTGAATGAAGATGATTCTATTCCACTCTGTCTTTTGAGTTTTTATCAGCCTTTTTCTGGTCAGATATTCCTACAGAACTTCAGGGTTTATTACATTTAAGAGAAGTAAACAGTAACATACTGGAGCTGCAGGGAAATAATTTACATTAGAGTCCTGGTATTGAGAGATAATTTTTTCATTACAATCTGAAATTATTTCAATATAAAAATCACCAGGTTAGTGTATCCATGGCAGAGACCTGTGACACCTAGAAATAGTAAGTGTATGAAAAGACATAATCAATATTAATTTGTCTCGAATCCAAATATAGGTTTAGTTAAATATAATAATCAATAACATATAAAATATATAATGTACATAACGACATAGACATACTGATTTTTAATACTGTGATGGCACAATGATACATGATATGAAAGGATTTTATATAAATATGCAAGTAGTGCAGCTGCCAAAAGGATTAACAAATGTATGAATCATTGCATAATGGAGGCATTCAAATAACAAAATTGCAGAGAAAAAGGAGAGAAGGGAAAAAGAGATGGCCAATAGGTGACCTATCTAAGGCACAAAAAGAATGGCTGTCCAGACCAAAAAAAAAAAACCAAACAAAACCAAGAAAAAAACAGAATTGAGAGAATCTTTAGGAAATGGTCATCTGCCATAAAACCACCAACCACTAAAAAGAAAGACGGAATAAAATGCAGTTTCAGTTCTGATGTCTCTCATCAAAGAGCACACAGCTACTCTGACTTCAGTGGCTAAGAACCGCCAATGACCCCAGTAATCTGTGCTCAATGAATGGCATCGTCTGCAAGGAGTTTCATTACAGCTAAAAATAGCATATGAGCACCAAGGGGTAGCAGTTTTTTACAGGTGGTGATGATGGTCAATAACACGCAAGAACTAAGCATTAGCACAAAGTGTGTTTTTAAGGAATTCATTTAGTAAAAAATAGTTATAAACTGGCCTTATTTGTCAGTCTTCTAAACATTCCCATAAGAGTTATCTCTAATTTCTTAACCAAAACATATAAATGTATTAATTGTAAGTTTATGGAACGATGAAATAAATAGGTGACAGATCAGTATTGGGAGAGGGGAGTTTGACTCATGAAAAATGCACTGGTTTAATGTATGGGGTTTGGTTTGGGACTTTTGAGGTTTTTTTGGTTTGTTTTTCATTTTTCCATGGTACTTTATATTGTCAGAACAGGTTCCCAAACTAATGCACACCTTACTCCCTTCCTGCCTCTTGTAATGAACTAGTAAATAATATAAGCCTAATTCACTTGAACTAACTTCTATAATACTTGGTTCTCGGGCTCAAAAAGATTACCAGAGGTGATACATACAGGAAAAACCAACAAATAATGAGAAAATAGATTTTTGGAGGTAGATTCTTATTCAAGTGCAAGTGACTATCTGCTAAACATTAATCTCTTGCTTTCTCACATTCTCCATTGTATGTATTGGTTGCAAATCCTGTACAACTGAGTATAGAAGACTGCTGATTCTTGATCCTGCCATAGTGTTTATTTCAACAGGAGAAAAATAAGTCAGTTCTGAATTCTTTTCTGACCCTTTTCACATGTTAGCTTTATGTGTTCTGTTATAAACAGTTCTGGCTCTCTCTCACTTATACCTGTGTGTTGTAAAACTGTAACCAATTCCTGAATCTAGGGTAGTGCCCATTAATTGGTGGATTGATAGAGTTAGAAATTTTACATAGGAGCATTGATTTGAAATGATTCTATAAAGTGGTGAAGTTGAAAAACGGGAACAGGCAAAGAGTTTTCTTTTACAGGTCCTTAAGATTAACATAGTCTCTTTTATATAAATTCAGAAGTGGTAGATTAAAATGTCCTGTTATTGCTTTATCCTATGACTTCAAATTTTCTGTTCTTCTCATAAATTTTTTATTATTTCATTATTAAAATTGTATTTCTAGAAGAAATCTTCTCATCCAGGGCCAAAATCTTCAGTATCGTATGACCTTTGTAACCTTGTTATATCAGCCTTCAGTAAAAATAAGTTGAGTGTTGTTTAAATCTAATCTCTGTTTTTTAATTAAATTATCAATTTATTCTAATGGGAGGGGAGGGAACAAAAAATTTAAAATGAATCTCAAATTATTGAAGTGTTTCATTGAAGGATGATGTCAAAAGCTGACTGTACAATTATGAAACCAAATGAACTTAAAAAACATTACCATAATCTTTAATTGTAACACAGTAAACTAGTGAGGAAACTGACCGCTTATATTCTAGCTTCACTGGCATTCCAGTGTAGGGATAAAAGGTAGAGTTAAGCATGACAAAGTCTTGTGGGTCCTGGAAAGAAATTCAAATATTCTTACTTTATATTTTGCTGCACCATACCTTTAGATATTTTCTTCCTAGGTGGAATTCAGTACCTGGATTATATGCATTAACTCCACACACAAAGCCCACAAGCACATAAATGCACTAGAAAAATTGAGTGCCCAGAAAGACACATGCTGAACAGAAGATGCTTGAAGCAGCCAGAAAGATGGCTGAGGACAGAGCCATATCTTAAATTCTGTTGCTCTTCAGAGTGTATGCTACAGAAATATCCCTTCTCTTATTTTGGTTTTTGCCTTTCTGGAAGCAGGTGCAGAAGACCTTATTTTTCAACAGACAGATGGCAAAATTGGCACGATTTCCTTTGCTGTTCCCTTATATCCAGTATCTGAACAGTAACGCAAGACCTGGATTCAAGTGCCAACAAATCCCTGATGAAGTGGAAGTCACATAGACTGTCTCACAGAAGCCTGACCTAACTACAGTGGTGCAGGTTACTCTACACTACTGCTTGGAAAGATGATCTATCTTTCATTACATAATTAAATATCTAAGGAGAAAAAATTGCTCTTGAGATACTCATTACTCAATAGCCTGATCCACAAATGAACCAGAGCTTCTCTAAAGATCTTTATGCCAAATTTTAATCATTAGAGCCTAAATAAATAAAACCCAAACATTCCTTTCAAATGACAGATAGCTAGAGCTTGTTGACAGTAAGAGGCTTACAGCTGCAGATCTCGCTCTTTTTTGTTAAGCAGCCTTCTGAATCTCTAAAAGTGAGTGTGCTGGTGAGCTAAATGCAATTTCTCATTGCTTGCTTGTAGCTTATTATGCTAAGAATTTAACATAATAAAATGCTTTATTATAAGAATATTCTGATATGTTTCAACCTGAAAACTGTTTTTTAAAATCAGGTTATTCAAAATTTTAGAATACCGTAACCATAGTCCATTTCTAATAGCAGCACAAGAGAAAAGGGAGTATCATTCCTAAATTAAGGTCTAAACAAGTAGGCAGTGAAAGAGGAATTTTCAGTGGAATGCAAGCATGCATTGACTTCTCTGTAGAGCGTTCATTGAATATTAAAAGAACTTAGAATGATATTTCCCAGTGCAGCATATCAAAGCTAGTCTGCACATTCTGATTTTCTCTCCATAGTTAACTTCCTCTAGATTGAAAAGCTACTTTGTTAGATAAGTAGTCCAAGAAAAGTTGCTAGGTCCAGCATAGTGGATGACAGGTAAAATTTTGTAAAAGACAGCACATGTATAAATCTAGAGATATATTAATAAACTTGAGGAGGTAATGTAAATATGGGTTTGTTAGATAATTCATATTTCATTAAAATTAAATGTGGTACACACTGAAAGTAATTGACTTAGAGGTTGGTTAGACTTACAAGGCCTGACTAAGACAGAGAAAGTAAAATATTATCTACCAAGTAATTGATTATTGCGTAAAGGAGGAAGGCAGGTAATCAATCAATATTTTAACCTGCCCTACCTAGCTTATTTATGGCAGATGAAAACTTACTTCTTTAAGCCTTTAGAGGAGTGAAGGGAACATGTTATCAGCGGGTTAAGTTGAAGGTTTCCAGAGCTTGTTATGAACCATGTTCTTTGTTCTACTTGATAAGCTGCAATGCATGGATAGAAAAATTACAGAGAATTGTGTTCTTGCTATTATAAACGAAACTTAGAGTAACTCTTCAAAAGCTGATGTATAGAAGAAATGTGATTTTGAACAGGTTTTTTTTAAATATAAACTTAATAAGCACTAGAATAAATTCAGACAATATTATGACAAAAGGTTTTGCAGTGTAAAAAACTATAAATTACGTTCATCAACTAGGCACAATACAGGCTTTAATGAACAATTTTATATTGCTGGCATCTTTTTTTTTAACTTTGCAGGTAAATTTTGGAAGGGTAAAAAACTAATACAATCAAGACCTATAAGTTGCTTCCCTCATCCTCCCTGAAAACTATAATCCTAAAATCAGAGTGATATGAACTGTTTAATTCAATCTCATAGAAGTGTTTGGATTTTTGATTTTATCATATTTAAAACTCATTACAATTTAAAAAGAAACGTGTGGGATTTGGTCTATGTGAAAATTAAACAACAGTAAGAAATATAGGATTTTATAATCCTTCAGTATTTTAACTTCTTTATTCTGATTATTGTGTAACTATACATGTTATCACTGTGAGTAGACTGAGAAATTTCTCTATATGATCAGTTCATCTTTATACATACCTGCGCCAGTTAGTTTTACGTTTTCTGAATCAATAAGTTTTTTTAAAAAAGCAACAATCCTAAAACCAGAAAGCCTCTTCTACTTCACTATTTTTACATTATTTCTCTAATATAAACTTTCTAAAAAGTGAACTGTATGAATAATTCAGTCCCAAACGTAAAGTAAAACCAATGAGTACATTAATATCAAGTGGGCATTTAGTGTCAGAAGCTTAGTAGACTGGCTTGCAATTTTAAAGGCTTAACAGGCTCACCTGGCAAAGGAGTTCTCTGTAAGCTGTCCAAACTCAGAAGCCAAACAAGAGATTAACAGTATTTCTGTCTTTTGTTTTACAAATATTCATTTAATATACTAAAAGCTTTTCATTGTTATTCACTGTTGGAGTGTTGTTTATTTTCCTCTAAATGATGCAAACAGTGCTTCGCCATACTAATTGGAACAAAATATTTGATGTGGTTCATGTTCTACTGTAAAACTGCAAACTCTCCTGTTATTACTGGGGTACCAAAATGTTGATAGAAAATGCCTAAAGTACATCTATGAATCTACTGCTTAGCCTAAAGCAGACGGACTGACTGACTATCAGTCTTTTAATGGAGATAACTTTTTGAGAGGGCAGAACTCAATAGAATATGGAAATATGTGATAACAGTCGCATTCCAAGCAGGAATTTTGGGGCAAAACCAATGGTTCAGTTAGAGTTTTATCACTGCACTGTACCCTTAGCTTTGCTTCTTATTTTCTAGAAATTTCAAATTATTCCCAGGAGAAATAAAATAATAAATCACAAAAACATACCAGACTAATCTCTTATAAATCAACTAGATATTGTTTTTTACTTTGTGCATTTAGTGGTCAATTGTTCAACATCCAGGCGGAGATCAGTGACAAGTGGTGTCCTTCAGGGTCCGTAGTGGGGCCAGTACACTTTAATATCTTCAGCAATGACATATACAGTGAGGTTAAGTACACCCAACAAGTTTACTGGTGACATTAAGCAGAGTGCTGTAGTTGACAAGCCTGAGAGGTTGGATGACATCTAGAGCAGGGGTACTAAACTCACAGCGCACAGTCCAAATCCACTCTCCACCTTGTTTTACCCAGCCC
>VWPV01015709.1:0-36700 GCA_013389885.1 Geococcyx californianus | reverse complement strand
ATAATACTAATAAAAAAGAAAAAGTTGTTTTTTCTCATATTCTCTTGCTTTCATTTCAATGGGGGAAGGGAAAGGAAGTAGCAGTTTCAGCTGGTTAACTTGCTTTATTCACCTATTTTTAACGATGTTATTTTCTCTTTTGAACTGCTTAGTACAGGACCAAAATGTTACTGAAATAAAATAATTCTTTTATCCTCCTCTACAGAAAACTTACAGCAACATTAAAAGGAATCCAGATAGATATTTACCCTAAAAAAGAACTGAACTAGATAAAAACCCCACATTATTTTTGCCAGGGCTACTCTTATCTTAGATTTTGAGAATTTCTATAGAAAAAAGATGAACCGCATAGAAGAAGGGTTTTTGGCTTTATTTAATGATGTCTTCTAGTGACATAATTTGAAACATATTCCTTCCCTTAAGCATAAGATGTTCACTGGAATGTAACTCAAAAGAAGTTTCATTTTCCTTCCAAAACTTAGAGCAGAATAAAAACTATTGACAAAGTTTAAAACTTACAAAAAGCAATATAGTGATTAGTGTACTGCCTTTTTTTTTTCCCATCAGTACTTTGTAAAGACTATAACTTTGGGAAGAAAACACTTTGATATAATCAATATCCTAATACATTTCCCACTTCATGAAAGCTGGGAAAAGACCTTGTCTAATTTGATCCATGACAACAGAGAGCTTCTCCCTCCACCTCCACCCTCACCCCAATCCCACTTTCTTAACTTAATTATTTTCCTTCCAGTGCCGTTTGGATTGGATCATTTGGGGAATAGTGACTTCAGTGGAGATTCCTCCCATTTTTTACCATCTGGAAAATTGCCCATTTGTATAGCACAAGCAACAAAGAAACAATATTATAGTCAAATGTGACTCTCCTATAGCATCTTCATAAGTAGACTTAGGAAACGTGGGTTAAATGAGTGGACAGTGGTGGACTGACAACTGGCTGGATGGCAGAGCTCAGAGGGTTTTGACAAGCAGTGCAGAGAGTCTAGCTATAAGCCTGTGGACAGTGGTGTTCCTCAGGAATCAGCATTGGGTCCATGTTTTTTTCATTCTGTTCATCAATGACCTGAATAAAAGGACCCTTAGTGTACTGTCAGTTGTGTTGCCATTCAGCGAGACCTGGACAAGGAGTGGAGAGGAACTTAGTGAAGTTCAGCAAAGACAAAGCTAGGGTTCTACACTTTGAGAGGAATAACCTCATGGACCAGTACAGGTTAGGGGCTGACAGACTGGAAAGCAGCCCTGCAGAGAAGGACCTACAAGCACTTGTGTTCAACAAGTTAACCGTGAGCCAGCAACGTGCCCTTGTGGCCAAGAAGGCAAAGGGTATCCTAAGATGACTTAAGAAGAGTGTCGCCATCAGGTGAAGGGAGATGCTCCTCCCCTCTACTTTGCCCTAATGAGGTCCCATCTGGAGTCCTATGTCAAGTTCTGGGTGCCCCTGTTCAGGAAAGACAAAGAACTAGAGGAAGGAGTCCAGTAGAGGGTCATGAAAGTGATGAGAGAATTAGATCAACTCTCTTATGAGGAAAGGCTGAGAGACAAGGGTCTTGTTTATCATAGAGACGAGACAGCTAAGAGGGGATCTCATCAATGCTTAAAAGTATGAAAAGGATGAGGGCCAGAAGGATGGGACCAGATTCTTTTCAGTGGTGGCCAGAGATAGGTCAATGGGTACAAACTTGAACTCAGGAAATTCCACCTGAGCATGAGGAAAGAATTTCTTTACTGTGAGGGTGATTGAGGACTGGAGCAGGCTGCCCAGGGAGATTACGGAGACTCCTGCTCTGGAAATATTTGGAACTCACCTGGACACCTTCTTGTGCAACCTGTTCTAGGTTAACCTGCTTTAGCAATGTNCTGGAGTCCTATGTCAAGTTCTGGGTGCCCCTGTTCAGGAAAGACAAAGAACTAGAGGAAGGAGTCCAGTAGAGGGTCATGAAAGTGATGAGAGAATTAGATCAACTCTCTTATGAGGAAAGGCTGAGAGACAAGGGTCTTGTTTATCATAGAGACGAGACAGCTAAGAGGGGATCTCATCAATGCTTAAAAGTATGAAAAGGATGAGGGCCAGAAGGATGGGACCAGATTCTTTTCAGTGGTGGCCAGAGATAGGTCAATGGGTACAAACTTGAACTCAGGAAATTCCACCTGAGCATGAGGAAAGAATTTCTTTACTGTGAGGGTGATTGAGGACTGGAGCAGGCTGCCCAGGGAGATTACGGAGACTCCTGCTCTGGAAATATTTGGAACTCACCTGGACACCTTCTTGTGCAACCTGTTCTAGGTTAACCTGCTTTAGCAATGTGGGATTGAACTAGATGACCTCCAGAGGTGCCTTCCAGCCCCTAACACTCTGTGATTCTGTGTGGTCATCGATTTAAAATTCTTATAATCATGGAAAAAAGTGTAATACATTACAGGGTGAAGAGCTAAAAATCAGAAAGCAACACAACTACTGTTTCTATTGATTCCCTTGTAAAATATTCTTTCAAAAAGAGGGAATACTGTGATATGAACAAGCCTAACCATTTCATGATTATGAGGACTGAACCTTCTAGCAAATGGAGCTGAAATACATAAGAACTCCTGCTATCTGCAAAGTTAATGAGAAGACTGGAGTACTTTGAAAATCTGTTCTTGCAAAATGACTGCTAAAAAAAACCCTGTAGTCTTTTATTCCCAGCAGCAGTGATCTTGTCAGGAATTTCAACTACCACATCCCAGTGGAGGATTACATTCAGGAAAGAATCTGTGACCTGGAAAAGGCAGGTTTGGAACCATAAGTTGGCCCTTCGACTTTCACAGAGAAGTCAGAACCTGTCACAGACTCAACAGCAGCAGCTGGCAATGCTGGGGCATTGGGGACCTGGGAAGCAGCCACATCACTGTTAAAGTTTCTGTCAGGCACATTTGGAAAAGCAAAATGATGGAGGCTGCCAAATAAAGCCACTGAAGCATGGCCTAATCTTCTAGTTTGTTTTGGGGTTGTTTTTTTGGTTTGTTGGTAGTGGATTTCCTCCCCCTCCTCTAGTAAATACAAGAAATTTGCATTTACTGCTGATGCATTATTGAATTTCACATCCAGTTCAGCATCTTTATAAACTGCAAACAAGACATAATGGTCAACCAGCAATGCCTCATATAATGACACAGTCAATAATGCTAAACTGAGGCTGAATAACCTCTCTGCATTAATCTTGAAATAATTCACCAGAGATGAACATCATTATTATTAAAAAAAAAAAAAAAAGAAAATTAAGGGAAAAAAATAGAAACTTGAAACTCATCCCAGGATCAAGAAAGATTGGCCTTTTATTCAAGTCTTACTGATACAGCTTTTTAAATATTACCCTTGTGATTTACGAAACCTGCCAGCTAGATTTTACTCTAAGATTTTTTAAAAAATGTTGCACAGGCTAGGAGAGACAGCAGGTCTATCCAACAAAGACTCCTATAAATCAGGAGCCGTTAAACATGTAGTAAGACCTTTGGCAGTCGCTGGTCTGCTCAGTGAACAGATACTGGTCAGTGTGATACGCTGTCCTGAAGGTTTTTATACACAAACTCATCTGAGACAGTTGGAATGAAATAACAATATGCTCAGATTTTCATAGTAAGAGTAAAAACTACCCATTAAATACACAAAATCCATCCACGGTGTTTTATTTTTAAACCCATGACAGGTTTAGACACATGTATATTTTCCTAAAGTACATAAATACAGATTTATGGACTTGCACAGCATTTTCAGAAATTGGCTTTTGCTTTGATTTTCACTGAAATGTGACAAACTTTGTTCGTTATGCAGTTTTGCTTCCTACTGCAAATAATTGTCACTTTGCTAACTCTAGCGAGTGATTAAGGCTGAGATTCTGTGCTCACTTCTCCCTATTTTGCTCATATTCTCTCGTACAACTGCCTCAGTATCACATAAAAATGTTTCTGTTTTGCTTTGTTATCCAAAATGACTCTATGACAGTTTTGATGCACTTATTTTGCCCATTCCAGCTGGAATTCTGGAAACAGTCTGTGCATTACCAAATAACTAAAACCCTGCAATTTTCTGCCTCATGACAGAATCAGAAACGATAAGAAGCTATTTACTGTGCATGCCATCAGAGCTCTACAGTTACACAGAAGCTGGTAGACCATATTTAGCCTTTGCATTTAAAAAACATGATTTCTCATGAAATCAGACTCTCAGCTGAATGTTAGCCATCAGCAAACAGTTGGAAACCAAACAACCAAACCAGAAAAAAACACAAACCTGTTTCCATTATAAAGACTTACAAGGTTTACTTGGCTGTGGAAGGGAACATAACCAATTAATTTCTTTAGGTTAAACAAGAATGACATATAGCATACAGTACCTTGACCACAGAATACTGTGATTTTGTACAGAGAAAATGTCTGGAAATCATCTTCTGTTCCATGCTGTGGAACTGAGACAAGAAAAAAAAGGACAATCAAGGGCCACAAAAGGCCACTCTCAGGGACAGAGGGAGAATTGCTTTGAAAACTGGAATGCAGCTATGGAACACTATTTTTATTTTGTCAATGAAAGCATTTTTTTTCTTATTATTAAACTCAGTGAGATAGCTCTCAGGAGTGACATACAGGAGTCTAAGATATTACAGACATACAAGTCCATCCCAGATGTCCTCATGAGGCCAGAAGACATGACACAGGATCTACTGGTCTTCTGGCTTTTCAAGCAGGAACTGAAGGCCAGACAGGGTACTTTCTACTCGATACCTGAAAAGAGAGCTGACATCTGTGCCTGGGCACCTGAATTACTCTCCTTTCCCCCAATGGCATGGACCTTTTTTTTTGTAGAGGGGTCCAGGACTGGATTCAATCCAACAGGAAAGTGTAGGAAAAGAAAGTACATGAAACTATGAAGCCTTTTTATTCCTTCCCCAATGCTAAGGGCAGCAGGTTCCTTGCTCAAATGAATGGTGTGTACAGCACTAAATACAGTCCTGGGAGAGACCACTGCAACCCTCTGCATACGTACTCACAAGTGTTTTAAACAGAACAGAGAATTTCCTGCTGGTATTGTGTCTTTGACCTTTTGTCTTTTTGTACACTTGTCTCTTTTGGGGATATTTGTTTCCTTGTTTTGGTCTAGTTTGTTTGGTTGAGGTTTTGTTTGTTTGCTTGTTTATTTCTGTTATTCAATTGCTTAGTTTCTTAGAAAGTGTTTGTGCTTTCTTCTAAAGCAAAATAAAGCAGAGGTGGACCCAGCTCAGGCAAGTCCAACTGTGTGTTTTAGTACATGGGATTTATTATCCCTCCCTTTTTCCTGAGTCTGGCAGTGGAAACTAAGAGTGTACCTTACTCACTCACAATATGTGCTCTTGCCCCAAGCAGGATCATAAAATCATAGAATTATTAAGGTTGGAAAAGACCTCTAAGATCATCAAGTCCAACTGTCAGACTAACACTACTGCACCTACTGAACCACGTCCCAAACCACTACATCTAGACGTCACTTAAATACCTTCACCAATGGTAACTTCACCAGTTCCCTGGGCAGCCTGTGCCAATGCTTCACCACTCTTTCAATACAGACATTTTTGCTAATATCCAATCCAAACCTTCCTGGTGCAGCTTGAGGCCATTTCCTTTTGTCCTATAGATTGTTACCTGGCAGAAGAGACCAACACCCTGCTCGCTACAACTGGCTTTCAGGTAGCTGTAGAGAGTAATAAGGTCTCCTCTCAACCACCTCTTCTCCAGAATAAAGAATCCCAGTACCCTCAGCCATTCCTCATACGATTTGTGCTTCAGACCCTTCACCAGCTTTGGTGCCCTTCCCCAGGCACGCTTCAGCAGCTCAATGACTTCCCTGTAGTTAGGGGGGCAACGCTGGACACAGGATTCAAGATGTAGCCTCTTCAGTGCTGAATACAGGCAGAAGATAATTTCCATACTGCTGCCTGCCACACCATCTCTGATACCAGCCACGCTTTCTTGGCCATCTCTGTACACTACTGGCTCATATTCAGTCATCTATTAACCAGCACTCCCAGGTCCTTTTTCCCCCTGGAAGCTTTCCAGTCACTCTTCCCCAAGCCTGTAGTGTTGCATGGGGTTGTTGTGGCCCAACTGCAGGATCCAACTCTTGCACTTGTTAAGCCTCATATACAGTTGGCCTTGGCCCATCCATCCAGCCTATCCACATTAATTAATTTGCTTTACATAACTTTAACTTTGCAGTAAGGTTTACTTATGAATGTTAACTAGTTTATAAGTTTGAATTTTCTTCCTGCTCATATAGGAATAACCAGATGTTCTAGAAAAAAACCACATATTAAAAAGCTGAGAGATCAACCTGGACTTTTATTAGTGGACAGAAACCCAGCCCATATATTTTTTGGATGATGAAAGATTACTGGCTCCTACATGGGATCTTTTATAGTGTTGTAAATCCTCCATTTGGCATTTTATTCTTTTCATTGTCCAAATATTTGTTATATGTTGATGTTCTTTTGGGTTTTTTTCATTTTCTATTCATTTGTGAACTTTTCTTCTAGATACCTGAGTGGAAGGTGGCCCTTGGTGGCGTAGTGCTCAACCACATCATGTCTAAGAAACCCAAAAACTTTTATTCCTTCATTTTCTCCTTTAGAAATTGTCCCTCTTGCACACTAAGAATTTTCTGACTAACCCTGTTTTTGCAATACTGGATTTTGGGAATGAAACATGACTTCCACAGACTCATCTAGGAATACAAACATAATGCTAAGAAAAACCTCTAGTTTTTATAATACTGGCACATTATTCCTTCTTCCTTATTTTAGAGGTGGAAGATCAGATTCAAATAGAGAATGTATGTAGAGAAAGATTTGTCTAGAGAAAAACGATGCTTTAAATCTTGAACAATGCACTTCAGCTTCAGAGCTGTGGTTCAAATTCTGCTGCAGTGTTCATTCCTGATCTTAGGTCATTAAGGTTCTATATTCCAAACAGTTTTTCAGTGCCTATTAAGGTGAGATTTCTTTCGTGCTTCACTAAATTAAACCATTTTGGTTTGGATTACCCTATGCTGCTATGAAACCTCAGAGAAGGCAAGGTTAATACCAAAGAGTTTTTCTTCCAGTGAGTTTTATTTCTGGCGACTCTCTGCAGTTTCATTATCCCTAAACTGTCAGAAGTACTACACGAGTGTCGTGAACTGTGAAACCAGGAGGGGAGGCAACAATGCTGTCAGACATCTAACACCCTTTTTTTTATGTTCTTAATCTTCACTCCAGGTTTTCCAAATTTATAGGTGGTAGGAATGTGTCTACCTAATAAAGCAGCTATTCTAAAATAAGTATGTAAGATATCTAACAGAGCAAGATTCTCTCTGTCTAAAATAAGGCTCTGGAGATCTTCACTTTCTCCATTCACCTGGTGGAAAAGGTAAGCTTTCAGACTGCTATACATGAGAAGTTAAATGTGAAAATACCATTTTCCTCAGACTGGACAAATCACAACTGCAGTTTCGCTGTTTTGGGATGTTAGGTTCAGACTAGGGCACTGACACTGACACCACTACCTCTATGTCTAATTTATCTTCAGGTAAAAGGAAGTCCTATTGTTGACTTCAAAGTTCTTAGTTATCACCTCTTCCCTGATTATCCTCTCTTTACTTTCTTCTTTTGTCTTCTAAACTGCATCCAAGAGTGCATCTTTTGCCATAATTCTATGAGTCCCAGCACAAATGTATTTTTGTTACGGTTTGAGTAAATTGGGGTGCTTCTGACTCTGCCTTGTTCTGAAGTAACTGCATTTTCTGGAAAACGAACTGCTTTTTTTTCAGGCAGTTTCTCTCCAGCAGTGATAACACAGAACACTGGTATGAAGAGAGGCCAATATTTATAATTATTCCTCTGGTAACCAAGGCCATTCTCAAGCTAGCAAGAAACAGCCGCATCTGTAGGAGGGACAGACAGGACAGGTGACCCCAAACTGACCAACAAGAACATTCTATCCCATACACATCACACTCCATATAAAACTGAGAGATCGTGAGGGTCTCGCTCTCTTCTGCTACGGCTGATATCCAGTGAGGACTTCATTTATCTTACTGGTTTTGATCCCAGATCCATGTGTCCCTTAATCCCATTTCTGAGTTCAGCTCCCTCCTGGCTGTGGCCCCATTCCCCAGTGTCTGCTCCACAGCAGCAGTGGTGATAGATGGTCAACACAGGGAGGGGTGGGGGTGCAATCTCAGATGTTTATGCATGTTTTCATCACTTTCTGATTATTTTAATCATCATTACTATTAGTATCAACATGTTATTAAAGCTGTAACTTTAGTTTCCAATCCGCAAGCCTCTTTCTTCTCATTTTCCTCTGGGGATGGGGGTGGAATTTGGGAGTCCAGTTGCATGAGTTTAGCCAAAAATTTAGCCGGGTCAAGGCTAAACTGAAATAATTTTAAACCAGGACTTATAAATCCCACACTGATACAGATGTGCTGGGTCTTTAAGTCTTTTCAAAACCTTTTGTGTGTGGCGCATACTTCCTTAGCTGAGAGTTTGAGAATTTACATTCCTGTGGCCACTCTTCAGGTTTCCTCAAAGCCAGATCTAAGTGTAAATCCTCAGTTCTCCAATGCAAGGAACGAACCTTAGAGAGTGTCTGGCAAACCACTCCCTTAGTGAGGCTTAAATATGCGTTCTTCACAACTTGTGTTTAGGAGTCCATGAACATCAAAGCCAGAATTTAGAGAAGTAGCAGGTTGGCTTAGGTTGGCTAAGAATAAACCCATGAGTCAATGTACCACTGTCCACACAAAGTGTCAGTGTCAGAACCATATTTACATTTCTATTGTTATTAGTTTTATTACATTATTTATTACATTATTTCATTATCAATTATTCATTTAAGACTTTTACTTATCTTTATGGGAACAGGATCTGACAATAATATGAGATTAAATATAATGTTTTGCCATCTCGACCACCTACGCTCTCTTTCCACCAAAACGGCTTTCATTACTTTTTTTCTAGTATCTAGAAGTCTGTTAAACGACAGCAGCTCCTTTTTTTAAAGCTTTTGACATTTCAAAAAGAATGGAATTATTAAAAAAACCCCAAACCTACAAAACTTTTTTTGATACTTTAAGTTTTTAAGCTGTTCTTTTTTTTACTGCCTTCTTTATTTTAACAGGAAGCACAAAGGATTTTATTACTGGCTTTTGCAATGGGAATAAACCAGAAATAGCAGCAAGAGAGGACTATTCTAGAGCGTATTTCAGGAAGTCATTCAGTTCCATCTGTCTTGAATCTGTTTTACTGCATGGCCCATGAATTCTTGTCCCATTCCTGCTTAGTTGGCAGAGGCCTTTTAGAAATAGGTAGAGCTTTGTTATCTCAAAACTTTAGATGTTACATGATATGACAGCAGAGAAATACTTATTATCATTTTAACCTCACTGAAATCCAAATTCTCCTTGCCAGCCTTAGAAAATGGTACTTAAAATCAAACTTAAACCTTTCTATTAGATTCAACATGGTTTGCTTCAGTAATGCTGGAAACATCATTTCAATTGAAAAAAGCTACAGAATTACCATGTCATGTCTCTTAACAATTCATCTTTCCACAATGGACACGAATACTATAGACTTTTTCTTGGCTTTTGGAATTTTTCGTAGCATGGAAATACAATTTTGTGACTGGGACAAAAATATTTCATCCTATATTTATTTTTTTTCTGTCTTCTCTGATTTTGCTCTCTTTGGGGCAGATCCTCTCTCTAAATAAGATTAATTAATTGTGATAAGTAAAATAACTTCATGTGAATTTGTTCCACCGATGCTTACATTTTATATGCTACCTACCTGTAAAATAAAACTAGTTTTAAAATTGTGAATGCTCTAACGTTTTTTCTCATATGAAAGAATTCCTGAAAAGTTGATAAAATATATGAAGAATGAAATTTGGGAAAATTTTCCATTCATTAACTTATAAATCTTGTACAGTTTCTGTTCACCATTTTCATATGTTCCATTTATTGCACATATTAAATCAGTCACTCCAAACCATTAGACATTCTTCATGGAAATTCCTTGTAAATGGTTTTAGAATTAGGGGCTAAATTAAATTCCCAATCTATTCCCACATTAGCTTGGGAATATTAATACACATAGAATGCAAAATTATGCCAAAGCTGTAAAGAAAGAAAAACAAAACTCGCTCTTCCAGATCAGATTTTGGACAAGCTTCCAATAAACAGACAAACGTTTGGACATCCACCTGAAGCATATCTTTCCTAATGCTCGTGCCTCATTAATCACAATCGGGAAACTGGACTAATTTGCTATCCATGGAAAATATTTCTGTTCCTTTTATGTGTATTTCCTCACCAATTCCTCAAAACTATAAACTTTGAGGGAGGTAAAACATGAGAAAACTATATGGATTTCATCAAAATTTTGCCTCTGGTTAATCTTTGAGGTGTATATCATGTAAGCATACATATGTATATACCCATATGTTTATATATGCATACATATATTCTTTTATACGTCTGTACATATACAAGCATATGTATAAATATACACATACATATACTAAGTTACATTTGCAAATATAATTATTTCTTTGCAAACAGAGATTTCTTCCCTGCCATGGGTTGTGTTCATCATCTTAATCAACACCTGAATCTGAATGAAAAATTCACTTTTAGCACAGTTTCTGGATAGGCATTTTTGAACACAACCAGCAGCAAGATCTGAACTAGGATGGACAGAAGCCACGTTTGCCATCTGGCAGCCACTCTGTGGGCTGTGTGTAACCAGCCGGTGGTGCCAGACCTCTTTCTTGCAGGTAGATGCACACCTTCCACTGACATTCATGGCATCAGTCACCACATGACAGACAGGTCAATCACTGAACTGGCATGAAAAGTGAGATATTTTCCAAGACACATAGACATGCCCTGCACTAAGGGAGAGAATAAGGAAGGGCTGGGATGTCTTGCTGACACAGGAGCATAGGGCGTATCACTATGGAGTCAACAAGGGGTTTCCAGTTGGCTTTATGACTAGGTTCCCACCCACAGTCATTTTATATGACAAACAGTTGTCAAATACTGCAAACTCTAGGTCATTCATCTACCTGATGGATTAAGTTTATCCCACTTCTCTCATTCTGCTTTTAGTTTTCAGATCATCACATATCTGCCTAGGTGATAACCGTCAACAGATGGAAGGAGAGTGAAACAAGGCTTTGCAGTAGTGTGCATCTGCTTTCTGACTTCCTGATGCAAGTTTTCATGATCTCACTTCCTGATGGCAATATTTTGCTTCCAAAACCTTTTTTCCAGTATGTGTGGGTTTTTCAAGAATTAACTGTTTTTTTCTATTATTCTTCTTCTATGTCTTTCCACCCCCTTTATGTAAATTTGTCCTAAAAATTTACAAAGTACCAGGGTAAGGGACAGAACTGAGCACATAGTTGACATCCACTGTCAACATAGTTGACATCCACTGTCAACAGGGTGTTGAAATTATTTACTATAAGTGTGTCGTTCTTCAGTACAAGCTGCCATAGTACAGACCATCAACTCTAGTTCTGCCAAGTCTTTCTGTCACGTTTACTGCATGGCACAAGGTTGATAAATACCCTGGATAAAGTCTATGCTGCGCATTGGAAAATGATGTGGAAATACCTAAGCAAACTATAAATCCTTCTACATGTGAGAAAAAGACACCTCACCTGAGATTATGTATTGTAATTGTGTAACGCATTACGCATTCTGAGGGATCAGGGATGATTAGCTCAGGGACAGCACTAGCCTGGTGTTTTGGGGACACTGTACAATACTGTACAATAGTCTTGTATGCTACTTGTAAAGATGATAGGTAGATTCAAGGATGATCTCAAAGTTTATGTTCCTTTAATCTAGGATTAATAAGAAGTAGTCCTCAGATTTAATCCAACCCAGGCAAATCATGGAAAAGCTGAGCACTGCACACACCTTTTCCTAAAGGGGGGGCAGTAGAAATACACAACTACTGCAAGCTACTCCCATGAATAAACTCCTAGAAAACACTTTCAATGCACAACAAAGCAAACATACAAGACCAGATGGAATGAAAAAAAAAAAAAGAAGAAACTTAATTTTAGATTGAAAGTGAGAAGGAAGTCTCTAACTGCTGACTAGCACAATCAGATAAGAAGATTATTGCACTCCAAATAAGTGAGATTGGTGCTTACATAAGGTAGATATCATCTGTCTTTCAGATTAAACAAAATTTGAGAAGAATAATGCATTTTACTTTCAGATAGAAGATTCTAATAGTGTTAACTTATTGAGGAACCCAGAGTAGAGCTGCAATATGATAGATTGAAGTTAACAGAGATAGAATTGAGAGAAGCCTGAATATAAACACATAAATCAGGGATAACGTCAAGCTGAGATCATGACAAATATGTTCTGAACACTTCTACTGTGCAAAGTTACGTTTGAGATTTAGGGAACATGTTATAGGCCAGAATTAAAAGACAGCAGTATTGAAAACTGTCCGGAGGCATGGAAGAAGTGTTTTATTTTTTTTCTTTTTCTTACTACGGCTGGAGAACCATCACCACACAGAGTGCACAAAGGAACACTTGCCCTCAGTGCAGGCTCATCCAGATGCATTTTCTCAGAGGACAGCTGTGCTATACAGAAGTCAAAACGAAGCAGAAAGCAAGGTCTCTTTTCCAGTACAGCTGAATTTTTGCAGGGGTTGCACAGATGGTTTGGATGGAGGCTGCTGCTCAGCTATGTGATCACTTCTTTCGGCGGGCTGAGAAATTAAAATGACGAGCTCAATACAAGTGATAGCCCGAAATATCTTCCTCCCATGGAAGTGAAATTGATATAAAGATACCTAATGTTGATTTGATAACTAACTCATAACCCCCTCTGTGTCTATTCAAAGCAGCTTCCCAGGCAGTAATGATTTGATAATACGGAGGGGAGGGAGGGAAATAAAGGGGAAAAAAACTCCCGAAGTCCCTCCAGCATCTGCTTTTCTTAGCTAGGGGAGAATCGCACAGTATGAAGAACACTTAAAGACGTGCGTACACACAGGTAACTTTGGCTACCTGTAAATCTTCAGAGGTTTGTTTTATTCTTTGACATCTTTTTTTGTTGTATCTTCACCTAATAATAAGCTTAAGCTTTTTTAAAAGGCAGTGGAAACTTAGATAGCCAAATCATTTTTTAAAATTTAACAGTACTGTACACTAAATCTCAGGAATTTCAGGGGTTTGGAGCTCTTACAATACATAGAGTATTAAATTAACCCTGTGATAGCCAAGGTCTAGAGAGCACAGTTCTCTGGAGTACTTCATCAAAGCAAATGCTTATTACTTTAACTATTTTTAACTTGAATGGATTGAGAATAGCCTGTAGGGGATGCTCCCAACACCACCTGTGGCTGCAAGGAGGAGGCAGTGAAGCCACCATGCCAGGTCAGTGCTAGCAAAAAGATTTTTTTACATCTCCTGTCTTCGTGGTGATGGGTGCCAATTTTGCTTCAGCTCTGATGTGATGTAGAGGGGCCTGGTAATGTACTACAGATGCCATCTTTTCCTTCTCACTGCTGTTTCCAAATTGAAATGGCTTCCATTAACATATAATTTCGCCACAGAATGAAACAGAAAAGAGCACCAGACAAGACAAATGGCTTATGAAGAAGCATGGGAACATTTTTACAAATACTCCCACATCCATGCCACTCCTTCAGTTTATATTGACAGTCAATGAAGCCAGTCAGTGAGAAGTCCTTTACGAGGGACAGAACAGATGGAGAACACTGGATAGATCATCTGGCACAATTCCCAGTGTGGAATTGCTCCCTTAGGTTCGTTTGTTAACATTTCATCCAGTCTTCTATGAATCAGTGAGAAAAAAGACAAAAAAAAAACAAAAAAAAAAGAGAAAAAGAATAAAGAAAAGGCTAGGAAAAGTAAGAACAGAATAGGAGCAGCAAAAGCAAATCTTCTGGGAATGATTCAAAAACTTCAATGTTTCTACAGCAAACAGCAATGTTTAAACATTTTCTTGTGTCATTTCAGTCAGAATGTGTCCTTTGATGGATTTTGACTCCATTTTAAATTCTCTGTTCAGAATTCAATGTTTATTTAATGAATATAGAGGTACTCAGAATGGAAAATTACATACCTTCCATCGTGATGGTTCCCCTAAATTCTGCCCCTTATTCAAAATTCCAAAAAATTTCAGAAAAAAAATTGAAGTTCAAAACTCTGTAAGTGTTGACATCCCACGCTGAAAAAACTTTTTGTAAAATTCAATGTACATAAAAATGTAATACATTTGAACATATAGGTGTTCTTTAGAAATTATGAATATACACCACTGAATTTATTAATAGGACAGGAAGCATTTGGTGAAGAAGACAGAAGTTAGGCAATGAAAGTTTCAGGCTTTGTGAAATGGACTGAACTAACCATTAACAGCTGTAGAATATAAACTGCAGAACCTTGAGTATGAGCAGACACTTTCACTGCCTTTAAGGATTTCAGAAAGGCATAACAGATAAGAAATTCTATTCTAGACTCCTTCCATGCATATAAGTCCTACAATCTCTAATTAGTTGCTGCCAGAAGTTACAGGAGGTCATTCTAGACTTCATAAAGTATCACTGCATCTAAAAGGCATGATTTTTTTCTTTTTTTAACTATTCATTCTTTTCTTTTCTTCAGTCATAACTTTCTTAACAAATGTATCCGATGTGTCAACACGGCTTGGGAGTAGATAAACTCATCGAGTGTGTTGTAAGTTCTTTGAGGATGAGAAAATATTTTGTGTATGTTTAAGCTCCATTCCATCCACCCACTTTTTGGAAAAGATTTGGAACAAATTTATGTTGCAGAAGTGTGTGTGGTATTCCTCATGCCATCTGCTATGTGCCAGGCCAGCAGTATGTGAGGGCTGCAGAGAACATAGTAGTCTGCTTCTGCCCAGATACCAGCATAGCCTTAAACAACCCATTCATGTAGTTTTGCTATTTCCAAAGCCCTGAAACCCATTTCTGGGACTGAGTTGGCACTGGCAACTCCATACTAGGACATTCAGCCGTCCTCAGGCTCAGTAGCAAGCGACAGATGAATAAGGCTGCTGCCTGCACATCTTGCTGTGCAGGGATAATATGGCATAGGTCCTCCACACAATTTAATTTTAAACCATTTGATTGTACTTTTACTTCTTTAAAGCAAGGACATGTGCAATCATCATCTCATGGCATGATTATTAAGGTCAGACGCAGCCTCCTTCTGTTAGAGTAGGAGTACTCTTACTCATAGCTCACCTGCTTTTCCAGATATGATTACAACAATTACTAGAAAAAACCACAGCTGTCTTACAGTCAGGTTCCTGCATTAACTTCTAAAGAAAGTAGGCTGCCCAGGTGCTGCCCATCAGTTATAATTACCCACTTCTTTTCTTTTAGTGATTTATGCAAACTAGGATCTGTTAGAGTGCTGATTCATAATGGTAATGGCAAAGTTAATTTTACCTGGGCAGACTTCTAAGCTGTTGGCATTAAATGAGAATGAATATTATGTTTCTACCCTTGTAACTGAAATCAAGTGGTTTGTGAAGTTTTGGTCTACTACACATTATGTCCTCTTGTCAACAATGAAATCTGTTTGGGAGTTCGAGCTGTGAGTTGTTTTACTTTCCCACAGATCTGTATCTATTTATGTTAGACCGAGAGCTCTCAAAGGCAGGGATCTCTGTTAGGCTTATCTAGCAAAAAACTTCAATTTATATTGATTCATATCAGTTGAGTATAGACTCCCCAGGGTTTGGGGATTTATTTTTCCTAAGCTAAATTTATATTTTCCACCATGGAATTTATAATCCTCAGACATGCACTGGATGAATTACTCTTATTTGACAGACTAGTGCAGTGTATCCCTCACAGAAGGCAGGTAATATCGTATCACCCTGATCTCCCTCATAACTGGATTTCAGAGTACTCTAGCAAATTAAAGGAAGTTAGAAGAAGGTAATCCAAGTTAATGAAATTACTTTGAGCTTTGGGATACTTGAAAGGAGTCATGTCATCATGGACATTTAGGCCATGATCTTAATATGAAGCAGTCACTGGACTGATCCAGGATGGCTGCTGCTTGGACTCGTTGCTCCTTAACAAAAAAAAAAACCAAAACATGAGAGCAAAACACAGAACAAAAATAAAGAAAACTCCAAAGATCCTTAGAATTATCATAGATGAGGACTTTTTGTGTGTTTCTTGTGTGTTGTAGTTTGATTGTTCCACTGAACACCACTCTTGTGTAGACCTACTCCCCAAACTACAGTCTTTTCATTTCCCATCATGGTTGGAAAAGATCAATTTTATACTTCTTTCTCCAAATGCAAATCTTAAAATTTCACAAGATACAAATATTAAGATGACTTGATGGTTATTCAATTTTGTGTCAATTTTTTAATCATTTTTTTTTATCAAATTATTTGTTATAGACGACTTTTGAGAAGACTAGTCTACTGCTAACTGTGCAGTATTTAGACTTAACAAGGGTTTTAAAACTCAGCCCAGTTTAATGTCATTAACAATTGCTGGAAGGAAGCAGGAGAACTTGAGAAGGCTGAGGTACTCAATAAATTCTTTTCCTCAGTTGTCACTGTCAAGGTCTCAAGCCACACCACCCAGATTACAGAATCAAGGTCAGGGACTGGGAGACCGAAGAACTGCCCATTGTAGGAGAATATCAGATTTAAGACCATCTAAGGAACCTGAAGGTGCACAAGGCCATGGGACCTGATAAGATGCATCTATAGGTCCTGAGGGAACTGGCAGATGAAGTTGCTAAGTCACTATCAATTCTGTTTGAGAAATTATGGCAGTCCAGTGAAGTTCCCGCTGACTGGAAATAGGGAAACATAACTCCCATTTTTAAAATGGAAATAAAGAAGATCCAGGAAACTACAGGCTGGTCAGACTCACCTGTGTGCCAAGCAAGATCATGGAGTAAATCCTCATGGAAAATATGCTAAGGCATATGCAAAATAAAGTGGTGACTGGTGACAACCAATATGGCTTCAGTAAGGATAAATAGTGCTTGACAAATTTGGTGGCCTGCTGTGATCTGGTTACAGCTTTGGTGGAAAGGGGAAGAGTAATGGAAATCATCTGCTTGGATGTGTGTAAAGCGCTTAACACTGTCGCACATAACATCCTTGTGTCTTATTTGGAGAGTTCTGATGGATAGATCTCTCAGTACATAAGGAACTGGCTGAATGGTTGCACTCAGTGTTGCAGTCAACAGTTCAATGTCCAAATGAAGACCAGTGTCAAGTGGTGCTTGTCAGGGGTCTGCATTGGGATCAGCACTGTTTAACATCTTTGTCAGTGACATGGACAGTGGGATTGTGTGCATCCTTAGCAAGTTTCCCAGTTACAACGGGTGTGTGGTGTGGCCAACGGACTGGAGGGAAGTTATGCCATCCACAGGGACCCTGACAGGTTTGAGGGGAAGGCCTGTGCTAACCTCATGAAGTTCAAGAAGGCCAAGTGCAAGGTCCTGCACCTAGCTGGGGCAATCCTAAACACAATTACAGGCTGAATCAAGAATGGATGGAGAGCAGCCCTGAAAAGAAGGACTTGGGGGTGCTAGTGGTTGAGAAGCACAACGTGAGCCGGCAATGTGCACTTGCAGCCCAGAAAGCCAACAGTGTCCTGGGATGCATTCAAAAAAGTGTGGTCAGCAGGTTGAGAGGTAATTCAACCCCCCCATTTCACTCTTACGAGACCCCTCTTGGAGTACTGCATCCACCGCTGGGTATCCCAGCATAAGAAGGACATGGGGCTATTGGAGCTGGTCCAGAGCAGGCCTATGAAGATGATCAGAGGGCTGGAGCGCCTCCCATATGAGGACTTGAGAGAGCTGGAGTTGTCCAGCCTAGAGAACCGAAGGCTCTAGGGAGACCGAATAGCAGCCTTCCAGTATTTAAAGAGGCATACAAGAAATCTGGAGTGAGATTTTTTTACAAGAACAGGTAGTGATGGGACAAGGAGCACAATATATAATATCTTTGAAATGAAAGAAGGTAAATTTAGGTTAGATATAATGATGCTATTCTGTCCTAGGAGGTTCATGAGGTGCTGGAACAGGTTTCCTGAAGAAGCTGTGGATGCCCTATCCTGGCAGGTGTTCAAGGAAATGTTGGATGAGGCTTTAATCAACCTGATGTAGTGGAAGGCATCTCTGCCAATGTCAGGGGGGTGGAAAAGGTTCCTTCCAAACCAAAATATTCTGATTCCAAGGACACAACAATTGTAGGTGTATCAATAGGTAGATCAACAATGACAGCCCCTAACTGTAACTGAATATTTTATTTCGTCTCTGAACCATTCAGATATGAAACAGCTCTAATCTAAAAGTTGTGCATACACCCATTTAAGATGTAATATATTCTAGCTCAAGCTCATGACTGGCTACTGTACTACAAGTGGCTCAGAGATGCATGCCGGTGCCTCTGTGGAGAAGATGTTCAGCTGCCTGAACTGAGTAGTAAAGACTCTCTGCGTCAGTAAGGTACCAGAAACAGCCCTCCTGGCTGCCTGCCTTGAGGGAGAATTCCTTCAAGGAATCTGCAGCCACATTTTGCCACTGAGATCATCTGCAGTCACTAGAAAGGTATCAGCGTGGAGAAAGTCACATCTCCTCTTTGAAAGGAACAGATTTTCACTCTCTCATTCACCACCCATAATTGCTTTTACATATTCACATAAGTATACATATCTTTATCTATTTTTATACTCAGTGGATATCATTAATTTAATTTAGGCATCTAACCTGTACTTACTTTGGGAGTCCTAAGTGAAATAATCTCTAGAAGCAGACGTTGAGTTTCCCTGATCAGAAAATGGGAAGAGGAAGATGTCTACTGGAAAACACTGATTGGAGAACTCTCTAACAAAAGCCGAGCATTTCAATTAGGAAGGTTATTCAGGTATCCATAAAGGCGGGATAAAAATACGTTTCACTTCCTACAAATGCAGACGACAGGTTCTGAATTTGCAGAGAGTTTTTTGGCCTCAATGGTGGTCCAAAAAGGCCTTTTAGAAAGTCCTTACCAGTACACTTGTTTTGCACACATAGTACCCCTCCTTTCACCCTCTTTACATTTAAAGTACGAATTCTGGGAATTTCTTAGAAGAAGAGTAGACTCTTTCTAAAGTACTCTCTAAACTGGCTGTTATTTCAGAAGCCAGACAGTTCCTAGTTAAGCAAAAGACTTGAGCTGCTAATATCTTCAAATGCCACCATTTTATAAAACAAAATAATTTCATAAAATGTTTTGTGGTTATACAGCAATAACAAGTACTGATTTCTCTCTGTTGCTTGCTCAATTGCTTCCATAATAATAAATGCATAATATATGTTAAATAGGCTTGGCTGATCTTGAAGTTTTATTTTTCCATACTGATACAATGCCTAAAATTTGTCTCTGGTGACCAATTAAAACTCCATATGTCCAACTTCTTAATTTTTGCTGTAGTGTCTTCAAACAAATTTCATGTTTATTTACAGATGATAGATTAGGATGAAAAAAACCTCAAACAAAACAACAAAGAACCCTATGAGAAGAAGATAAGACAAGCTTTTTTCTGAGGTATTTCTGACTAGTTGGAGAGGAGATTTGAGTTGCAATGAATTTTTATTATATATTCTTCCTTTTTCTAATTTATTACCTAGGTAAGATGTCCAAGGTTGCAATATCAAACAAAACACAAATCTTATTTGTAGAACTTTATTTTGAGTAGGGAGAAGATAATAAGGCCTTTCTAATTGGTTTTCTTTTCAGAACACCACACTGACTAAAAGGATGCTCACATATGTATTGTTTCTTTTCTAAGTAATTATATATCATTAAAAGAGAGATGTATCAACACATTCCAAATAGTTAAAAGTCCTCTATAAAATTGATTTATAACTGGAATTCAGGTTGGAATGAAAAAGAATAAGGCTACTAGTTCTGCTTGACTTTGAAAATTTTACTTCAATATGGGGATTTTTGGATGCTTGTCTCCATCGCCTTTGTATGTATTCAATAGACAGAACTCACAGTACAATTCAGAGACCACAAATTAAACCTCTGCAACCCATCATTTAACTGGGAAGCCTATGGTTAGTAGACACTTATCACAGATGTGTAAATTAGATACCTAGAGTTTTCATCATACTCGCTTAAATAGGATTATAATTTCCAACATATGAGTTGATTTTCTTATTGTGAAGGTTATATGATGGTCTAGGATACACTAGGCATTGTATCAAAAGATGCCTCTCAAGAGGACCTATAAGACCAAAGACCAAATAGAAGTGACTTCAGCCACTGGAAAATATGAGAATTTGCAAGCTTTGTAAATGGACAAACTGGGGAGAATTTATAATACTTAAGTGATGGATCAAAAGGGTGTAATGAACAAGGATCTAACACCTAATCATGATAAAGAATTCAGGGAAATATTCACATTATCAGAAGGATTTAATAGATTCCACCCCACTCTCTTTCTCATCTACTGTAAAACCCATTTACTAAAAGATTTAAGTGTGAAATTGTTGTCTAAATAATAGGGATAAAGGATCAAACTATCCCATATGAAGTAGTATTGAAGCAAGAAATAATGTACCTCAAGTGAAAAACAACAGTAAAAATAATTAATTACAGGTTTTCAATCTTCACATAAAAGCTTCAAATAAATGGATTAATTCAAACATATAAGAGAAATATATCTAGATAACAAAAACAAGGTTAGGCTTCAATGTTTTTATAAACATAAAGAAAAGACTTTCTGAGATTTAATTCACAACAGCTCACAGTTGTGAGTTTTGCTCTGAATTGCAGTCTTCTGTGGTCTCAGACTTTCAAAGCAGGGAAGAACAAGTAGGATGTTTTGTAGCTGTTTGGTAGAACAGCAAACTCAGATGGGATTCAATCACAGAGTAAAATATCTTCCTGTAAATGGATTCTAAGCAAATCTGCCCTGTGATATATAAGGGAGAAATATGATTCTGGAGGAGTGGCTGAGGGCAGGCTAGGCTGCACTAACTGCTACACTAAGGTGCTTTTTAAAAGGGAATGTTAGGGGAGTAAGTTTCTTTCCACTGTCACATCAGGCACGCAAATGAGTTTGGGGTTCAGCTGCTCTGCTGTGAAGGGTTGTCTGCAGAGGCTGAACTTTCTCCAGTATAGGTTTTGATGGGTTGAGGACTCAAAGCATTTACCAAAAGAGAGGTTCTTAGTGTCATTTTTTGGCATATTATTGCTGCCCTCCTGAAAAGGTAAGGCTTATACAGGGCTATTTGATTTAACTTGATACTTCTAACATGCTAAAACCTTTCAAATAGCATTACATGCACATATTAAAGCAAGTTAATCAGGTTCTAGATCACTTTGATGACTGCAATAGCAGCTTGGAAACCAAGCACACATTGAAAAACATTTAAACTTGTTGTCCTAATGTAGAACCATTTTCCATCTCCAGTTTCCACATACCAGCACATTCTCACACTTGTTTCTCTTCTATATGCTAGCCTACACTAAGAAGGTCATTAGATGTTGTCCAAGTCTTTGAAAATCTTGTCCACACTACATAACATCTATGTTATTGCTGTACTTGTCACTCCTCTGCTGGACACTTTGCAGGTGATTAAGAAAATTAAAGAAAAGATAAGCAGAGAATCCTCCTTCCAGCAATGTGAAGAAGAAGGATCTCCTGAGCTGCCATTAGTTTCTGTGTTTCTCTGTAGTTGATATTCTACCTGTCTCAAATGAATTTTTGTCTTTATTTGGATGTTCAGTTTTTTCCAGCGCATTCAGAGAGAGACCTTTCCCATCAGCTCCTCTTGTTGGGCTTCACATCAAGGACAATTTTCTTCTGATTGCCCTTTGATGGTCTCAGGAAGCGAGGGGTTCTGGCTGCTCCCAGCAAACAGGGCTGCTTCTCCTGAAATTGCTCCTCTGATCTTCACCAGGTCTTGCATTAGCCTTCATTGAGACAGCCTAAAATGTACAAATTTGGGCAGCCTGATACCCAATAACCACCTCTATTTAGAGAACATTTGTGATTACAACAGCACAATCACCTAGTAGACATTAATAGCTTAATGAGGTTTTCAATTATTATCTTTCATAATGAGACTATTTACAAGCACACACAACCCGAGCAGAGAAAACATATATCACCTGCAGCTTATTAGCTCCCAAAAGACCATTTCCAATCAGCAAAATCCAAACCACTTGCCAGAAATGTATTTTATTCTAACTGATGACTATGATGTGAGTTTAAAAATGATAAAAGTTTACTAACAATGAAAGAAGTGGTCACTGGGTGTATGATCATGAGGTCAGATAACTTTCATGGCAGTAAAAGCCAGCAGAGAACTGAGATCTTTCTAGAAAAGTTGTTAAATAGTCTTGATGCTCATAATGGTATTTACAGTTTGACTTGGACTGAAAATTAACTGCTCAGTTAAGAATGAAAGACATTGCATTTCAGATCCTACCTCAGTAGTCTGTTACTGCTCCCTAAACTGCAGTGTTAACAGTAGGACTTTTAACTTCTAGATTGGTTATTTTCTTCCTAATTTAGAACTTTATTCCTCTTCCTGAACTTTATAGTGCACAGAATGCTCTAGGACACTGTTTAAAACTAAAGTAAAACACAAAAGAAACAATCCAAGACCTGGCCATGACTGTGTTATGTTTTTTTTAAAAAAAAAATAAAATATTAGCTCTAGACTTTCCAAACTGATATAATCATAAACCAATAACAATAAGAATGTATAGAAAGCCTGCTGTAGTGGTAACATCTGTCTTAATTATGTAAATGTAAGCCTATTGTCAAGCATCAAATTTGCTTTAATAAAACCTCAGAGCTAGCCAATTTGTATCACTTAAACAGTTGCATTTCACACATATGAACTGCATTTAAAAGTACGCATCCTTTATATACCCAATTGTAAAGTGAGAGTTATGATGCCAGCATTCCCCATTACAGAACATGATGAGAAGCACAAGGATTCCCTGGGGAATTCTGACAAACTACTTCATAACAGTATAAGAGCACTGGGCTACTTTTCCTGTCTGATGCTGTTGCACATTTCATTTCCAGTGGGAAGAATTATTTCAGCTAAGGTAAGCAAGTTAGACTAAGCTATCGGCAGTCTGCGTGTGGTACCTACAATTTCGTGTAAAGTTAGACTTAGAAACTCACCTGAGACTATAAGTTCTTGCACTGCCTTATGAGTTTGAGGAACATATTGTGTTCTCACACTGCTTCTGATCTCCTAGCCTCTGAACATGCAGCTTTTGCTATTAGTTCCTGTGGAAAGAGAAACACATCTGCAAAAATCAGTGGTTGCATTGTGACAGGTGAGCTATTCACGTAGACCAAGTCTCCCCTGTACATTAACTGCAATGGCATTTTTGTTCTGCGTTTGGACAGTTAGGCAGATTCTTATCTGCTGAAAATTAGCTTTTCTTCATAGATTTTGTGCTGATCCCACAAGCCACTGCAAAACAATCTGTATGAAGGGGGAAGACAGAAGAGTTGCCTTGAACTCCACCCGTCAGAAAAATAAGACATCCCCTAGCTTTGCACCAGCTATGACTGAAACAGCCTCGGGAGTCCCAGTGGGTGCATGCTGCCACCCAGGTACCAAGCTGCAGGACGTGCCCCCCTCCTGTTCTGGTATTGGATGCCAGTGGCAGAGTCACTTGTGGGGGTGTGCTCAGGTAGAGGAACTCCTCTGCTTGGTAACTGAATTCAGGAAGGAGGTGACAAGGCTAAGTACTATCAGGCAATATGAGAGAGAGATCGACTTCTTGAAGTAACACCCTATGCCCCCATCTCAGCCCCAACAGGCAGACATGCTTTGTGTGACAGGGGACTCCCCATCCTCTATCCGTTCAACTGAGGTGAGAAGGGCAATGAGGCTGGTGAGGGGCTGGAGAACAAGTGCTATAAGGGGCGACTGAGGGAACTGAGGGTGTTTAGCCTGGAAAAGAGGAGGATGAGAGGAGACCCCATCACTGCCTACTACCACCCCAAAGAAGGTCATGGCCAGGTGAGTGTTGGTCTCTTTTCACAAGTGACAAGTGGCAGAACAAGAGGTAATGGCAACAAGTTGCACCAGGTCAGGTTTATACAGGATATAAAAAGAATTTCTTCACTGGAAGGGGGTCAGGCACTGGAACAGCTGCCCAGGGAGGGGATGGAGTCACCATCCCTAGAGGTGTTTAAAAGACAGGTGGATGAGTTCCTTAAGGACATGGTTTGAAAGTGGGCAGGTACGGTTGGACTCAATGATCTCAAAGGTCTTTACCAACCAGGTAATTCTATGATTCTATGAATCTGTGAACTACCTCCAACACCACTACTGCTCCATGGCTAGTCTGGGATTTTGCAACATATGGGACAGCAAATCTGCACTCTGAATCACCCTGCCTGAATCACCTGCAACAACTTATGCTGAACAGATTGATACGGTTACGAATTCCAGTAAGGTATTCAGAGTTTATGGTTCGAATCCTGGAATTTCAGGTTAAGACTGTAGCTGGACAGTTACAACTTTCTGACAGTGTTAATTTCTATTATGTACTTCACTGGTTCCTCCAGGTTACTTCTGAAACTACTACTGGTATCTGCACCGTTACCCACTGAGCAGTGCGATACAAACTAATAATTTGAGGTCAGAGACGGAATCCAGGCTAAAACCTAAACTTGTGGTTTCTCCTTTTCTTTACTTTAATCATTGATATTTACCCAAATTAACCAATTTTGGTTATAGAAACCATTAATGGATGTTTATTCTCCATGTGGGTTTTTCTGTGGTAGCTAAGGCATTCTTCAAGCATGAATGACTCACTGTTGACTGGTTTTGACTGGGACAGAGTTAACATTTTCGTACTAGATTCCATGTTTTGGATTTGTGCTGAGTACAACATCAATAACACAGTTATCACTGAGGAGAACTTACGCAGAGTCAAGGTTTTTTCTGCTTCTCCAGTAAGCACCCTGGAGGTGCAAAAGAAGTTGGGAGGAGATACATCTGGTACAGTTGACCCCAACTGACCAAAGGGACATTCCATGCCATATGACATCATGTTCAGCAATAAAAATAAGTGGAAGGTTCACCAGGAGGCAGCTGCTCCGAGGCTGGCTGGACAGTAGTCGGTGGTAAGCAATAGTTTTTATTTGCATCACTTGTCTTTCTTGGGTTTTGTTTCTCTCTTTGTTATTTTCTGTTTCATTATTGCTGTTATTACTATTATTATTGAATTAATAAACCATTCTTATCTTGACCCACGAGTTTTCTCATTTTCAGCCTTTCAATTCCCTTCCTCCTATCGTGCTGGTGGTGAGTGATCAAGCAGCTGTGTGGTGTTCAGCTGCTGATTGAGTTAAGCAAGAGCAGCTCAGTAACTGGAAGGCTACATTATGATTTAAGTAATGACTTACTACACTGTCTCCCTCAACCATGGTTTTTTTGGTTGGTAAACCCCTGGTTGTCACACTTCTTCATATTTTTGTTATTCCTACAACGTCCTTTTGCAAAACTAGGGTCTGGTCAAAAACACTCCCTCTCTGCCTTTACAGCTTCTACACACCTCAAAATCTGGGCAATATTTTTGCTTGATTTTAACTTTTCACTCTTCTCTTTTGTAACATACATCCTTCATTTAGGAAAATAGATCTACTAGACTGGATTATGTTATTTTGCTTTGATAATAACAAGGATTAAAACCGAGAAGAACTCCAGCAACCTCTTTCACATCAAAGGAATGCACACACATGCAGGTCTCCTGGGTAGCATTTTTAGCACCTTCTTATTTCATTATTGATTCCGGGAGACGTAGCTATTTAGTTCTCCTATTGAAATTCAGGCTGTAACAAAATTATGAGCTCCTAGAGTGCATCATCCTAGACATCCATACACCTTAAGTTTCTCCCTTGAACTATATTCTCATTCCAGGTCCTGATCTCTATTCCTCCTAGCACAAAAAGCCTTCATTACATCTGCTCTGCTTATCAGCCTATCCCCCTTTAAGGTACTTCATCATGTAAAGTAACTAAAAAGCCAGGAAAAAATGTTACCATGAAAAGGAAACATCAGAAAGACAACCCCCACTCAGTTATCTCTATTTTTGCCTTCTGTCTTTTCAGGATTTCTGTTAATGAGTGAAAATGGTAGTTTTCTATTTCTGTGACAATTCATGGCTCTTTTTTTTCTGTGCTACCTAAGCACATTTGCCACAGTCCAGATTCCACGACATTTAGACATGACTGTCAGGGAAAAAAAGCAAGTGAATTACAGCGTGACTTAGGTTAAGGTTAGACCCCTAATTTGGAGGAGAGATAAGTCCTGGGTAAACTAGACAGCTGTGGTCAAAATGGACAACTGAAATGCCTAAGGAGCTCAAAAAATCCATATAGCTCTTAGAGTTAACCTTTACTAGGTGGTAGAAACACATGAGAAAATGTGATGGGTAGAAAAGTAAAAAGAAAGGTGAATCATGGAGCAAGACTAGACTGCTTAACAGATAACACAGGAATTGTGTCTGCACTGATTAATGTAGGTTACATTTCAGAAGTGAAAAACAAATACAGTCCCTCCTGAATGAAAAAATGCAATCAAGATCTATATATAGGAAAAAATATAAAATCAGCTTTTACTTTCCGGTTCAGGTGATGATCACAAAGCCTGGGAACACAGAACCCTGGACATGAAACGAGAAGAGATATACTGGCATTCTGTCAGCAATTGCTTTTTCTGGAAAAAATATAAAACTGAATATATTAAGGGACTGACAGATCTGTAGAGCCCAGATGTTTGGGTCAAAGAATTTTAGATGCATTTAAGGGATAATAATTGCAACAACATAAGGTATTTAAATATGAATAGACGGATTCAAGCGGCATCAGGAAGACAGACCAAGAAACAACACACATGGTTCTGAGCTGTAAACATAACCATGTGAGTGAATAAGATAAGATGAGATGTTATTTATCAAATAGTACTTCCTGGAAGGTCTGAAGATTGCTCGCCTGTAGAGAAATTCCTCAGATACATGCATATAAGCAAAGTAGATACCTATATAAAAGGAGTTTGCATATGAGTCAGCTATCAAAACTGCTATTGTCATCAACAGAGAGTAAGTCAATGCATAAATTTAAAAAACCCAACCTAGATACTCAGCTTGTCAAATTTAGGTGTCCTCTTTGATTTTCTGTCCAGAATGCAACATTTACCCATACATTGCTGATAATACACTCTCTAATTGAGGATTCATTAAGACAAAAATGTATCCATCTTGGTTCTAAACTAAAAATGTGTTAGGCAGTTGGTTGGGTGAGTTAATTGAGCTAATTATCCTCATTGCTATCCCATCCTTGTAAAAGAAAAGTTTACAACAAGTAGTGGCAGAAGAGTCAAGTCAGCTACATTCCTGAGGTATGATGGTTTGGTACTTAAAGAAGTAGGTCCAAGTTTCCTTGGAAAAATGCAAGAGGGGTTACTTATGATAGTAAATAGGCCACAAAGAAAAGCAGTTTGGTACTTTACACGTTTGAGAGTTAGCACCAAATTTATAGAATCTGAGTTAGATTTTCATTCACTTAACATCTTCTGACTTTGGGGGGTTTTGTTCCTTTCGCAGCTGCTAGAACGCATCACTGGTGCCTTCTTCAGCCCTCATCTGACAACAAACCACCCACTATAACAGTTATTTTAGGAAAACATTTAGATATTTCCCTCTGTAACTGGAGGAAATGGGTGCTTTCAGTGCAATATGTCTAATAATAAGAATTTTAACACAGTCTCAGAGCAGTACTTCAGGATGTTTTCTTTAGAGGAAACAAAACACAAAATAAAATATAGCTGTTATAAACTGTTAATTATGGTTTATAATAGTAATAATCCCAGAGAATTTGATCATTACTGTAGTTAATGATCAGTTTGTTAGGGTTTAACTGCCTTTAGTTCCATCTAGGGATACTCAATTAGCAAACCAGTCGTTAAATACTAGTAATGACTAATTATTTGAGGATTAAAAGCTTAAATATAAATAAAAGCGAAATTGAGACTCTTAAAATTAATGTGTTAATGTATCCCTTCGTCAGCATGAGTTACAGACTGAATTCTTTCCCTATGACTAGCACACTTTCTATAGGGGATTAATTTCTCTCTAAATGAGTTTCTTTTTTTATATTCTCTCCAGATGTTTGATTCACATACATATCAACCATTGTTTCAAAACCACAAATCTTTCCACTTAATAGGATGCTTTCAATAAAAAAAAATAAAATTGTTAACTTCTTTTCAGCGTTCGCCATGATTTTGAAGGGTTTTAAAGCCTTATTTGATTTCCTTTGGTTTCATATTCCTGGCCACATCAAGCTAAATTGTCTTCAATTAGCATGAGTAACATTATTTGTTGTGCAAGATACTGAATGTACTTACACAGGAGAAGATCAAGCCTGCTCAGGGAAAACCAATAAAAGATAACTTCAGCAGAAATCAGCTTGAGCCTTTTAGTTAGTACAGAATCGGGTGTTTTTCACATGGTAAGAAAATGACAACGGTAGAAAAGACAAGTAATGAATAGGCACAGTTTGTCAAGATAGAGAAAACCTGGATGCATAAATATAATCCAGGAAAGATAAATATTCACAAACATGTGTTTATTCAGGGCATAAATTGTAGCTGCAGAGTGCCAAGCGGGTGTCTGCAGGCCACTGGAGTCCTTGCAGATAGAGGTTAAATATAATCTAAGTAGGGTAAAAAATTTCCACATTAGTTTGCTTTTAACTTGTGTCTGTTTATCCAAACCTACCTGCTTTACAAATGGAACACAAATAAACTACACAGTGTTTTCACAAGGGACCCTTTAGCCTAAGCAAAAGCAAAGTTAAATTTGACAAACCTGGAAACAGCAGGATTTGTTCTCAATCTAACTACAAAAGGTAGCAGTAAACTACATAACCCAGTTATTTAAACATGATGGTTGAACAATCCCAAGATTACTTCATACTTCAGGAACAGTTAGAAGTACCAAGGTGCTGCAAGGAGACAGCCTGGATTTCAAGGGAAAACTACTTTTCTCTAATACTTCCTTCTTTCTCTGAATTACTCTGAATTTTTTCAGAGGGAATCTCTTGGGAATATTTTGTACAAAACAATGAGGTTTCTACTCATAGGTTGGTTTGGGGGTTTTTTAATATGATATTTGTTTAATAATCCCCAGGACATCCTCTGTTTATAGAAATTATAATTGCTCTATTGAAGTCATTGGATCTATGACTCCTTAATTTAGTCATTAATGTAAGCCCTGTAAGCAACGCTATTGAAAAGGCACACAATTATTTTCATGTTTCTGTTCTTGGGACCTTTCATAGCAGATGTATAATTCTACATATTTAATGATATACATGGATTAAACCCAACATCTATTTTATTTGTATGAATCTTGAATAAACGTTTCCAGAGGCAGAAGGTCGTTTTTCTACTGGTCATTAGAATGCACACACATACATACACATGTGAGAGTTTTTGCTCTTTCAGACTCTCCTGTTAAAATCCAGTGGTTGGGTTTCATATGAATAAGCATGGACGCAAAGATGAACTATACTGTAGAAATACCCATTTCTTTTATATTGATTGAATAATTAAGAAAACTCAATCTCTGTGCTACAGTCTCTACTTCTAGAATAAATTCTACTGCTGAGACTTGATGAAGCTAAATTTGTTGGGGATTTTTTTTTTTCTTTCTATAAAAAATAGAAGTCTTACTAACCAAAAGTTAATTCTGAGATGCTATTGGTGAAATGGAAAAGAAGGTATGAATTTTAATCAAAAGCTATGTTTTTCCTTTTGGCTTACAGAAGTTCCAGATTTTTCCGGCGCTTAAAAAGTGTCAGCAAGAGGCTGTAGTAGAATGACTGCGTGTTTACATTGCAATCAGCTGGTAGGTACAACCAGCATGTGTAATGGTGACACTCAAATGAAAAATGACAGTCGCAAAATCACGCTTGCCTCCGCTGAGTCTGCTGATTCTCATATGTGCAAAACTAACTTTTCAATATTTAGAGTTGTAATTGTACTGAGTCTGGGTGTGTGTGAATGTTTGTATTTTAAACAACCTTCAAGAGAAGAGTCTGCCAGCGTGTAGCACTCTCACCTCCTGCCTGAATGACATTAGTTGGGGGCTCAAAAAATTAAAAATATCTTTCCCTACATGAGAGTGGATTTGTAGGTGAATAACGTTTAATTCATCAAGGCACAAAATGGAGCTTTCTTCTGATTGTAGCAAAGACTGTTCGGTTTCTAATGGAGCACACGGCACTTGTTTCTGTCTGAAAGGTGTGCAGTATCACAGCAATTCAGCACCATTAGCACTCACTGCTACGGGGAAGAGAGAAGTCTTCTACTTTCATTGATCTCTGTCTGATACGCTTAATGAAAAAATACATGGAATATGATAACACTGCCTTAAGGAACAGAGGTAATTATTCAACTTCTGTGTATTGAGAATAACTTGCTTCCTTTTTTGGTATACATCAGAAAAAAAGGAAAAGGAGCATGCTGTAAGCACACTTATTCTTTCCAGATTATTTTCCTCCCCTTCCCCTCTGCTTCAAGTAAAAGCACCTTAACTACATTCTTCTGGTATTCTGTGACCAGGCCTTATATGACTGTGATTTATGAAACAAGGGAAATGTGGGCAGTAACTAATTGGTGAAGCTTTCTGGGCTCTATGGCTGCTCTGCACACACAATGAGGTTGGGGTGCCTACCCTTATGATAAAAGCAAGCAGCAGGCTTTAACCCTTCCCTCCCCAGATACACAGTTTCTACAATGCTTCTTCAAGAAGATATACTATTTCTCCATTTAGGAGTTTTCTGTATTCTCTGAGAGTCAAAAAATCTCTTAAACACACCTGCTTTCTTGTAGAAGTCTCAAATGACTTTCTGATGGAAAAATGTCTTTTTAAGAATCATAGATGACAACACTAGTGGGGATAAGAAAAGCAAGTTGCACACGATCATCCAAATGGTGAGTGGCTTGAACAGTAACAAAAGTTCCTTCTGACCTCCCCAGGAGACAGTTTGGTCTCCTGTCTCTATTTACGTGATAAGCTTTGGGGTTTGGTACATCACATGTTGCCAGAGCCACAAAGAACTGGTAAAACCCACAACTGATATGTGAACCAGCTCAGCTACTTGCCACATCTTGCTATAAAAGATCAGGACATAAACTTCTACTGAAGTGATTATGAATTTCTGACTTCTTGTAGTGCTGAGCTGAGATTTGCTTTAGAAGGCTGAAATGTCTTTATAGAGAGATCTTCTTTGGTAACAACTCCACAGCAAGCTCCCCTCCCCGCCCATATGCTTGCAAATTTCATTTCATTAACAGCCAAGGAGAAGATGAGATTGATGTGGGCAGAAGTCATCGGGAGGTATTTGCTTTCGAATGGGTAGTTACAGACACGGCTTGAATCCATCTTACTTCTTTTTCTCAAGTGTACTTTAGGATCCAGAATACAAATACAGATAATGGATAAGTGTATGTGCCCTATCTCCCTCTCTATCCTCAGAAACATATTTTGGTATTCAGTACTCATATTCAGTCAGACAGATAGTCAGGCATAGATTCAGCAAAGCTTCAGACTGTTTGCCTAGTGCAACGGTCACCAACTTATCGCATGCATAACAAAAAATAAGGACCTAGGAGCTGTTTCATTAATCTTCCTAAACTGAGGATGATCCTATCATATTTCAACTCTGGAAAAGCATGCAACAGAAACACACTTTTGTCAGTGGGGTGTATGAGTGCCCGGATGTTTGGTAGAGCAAAACTGGAACACTAAAATAACACAGGTCACTAAACAGCCAGAAGTCCATAAGCTCTGCTAATAACATGTAAAAGGATGCTAAAGCGAACAAGGAAGGAGAGAGAGAGGCAGAAGGTGAACATAAAAATCTGAGCTGAACAACGAAAAACAAACAATGAAAAAGGAGTTAATGCAGAGAGAGAAAAGAGATACAAGCTGTCGTACATCAAAAAAAAAAAAAAAACAAAAACAAAACAGGAACATGAGAAAGAAGCCTTGAAGTTTCTAACTCATTCTAATAAAATACTTCTTTATGTGGGTCTAATTTGAAGTATAAATTAGACCTCTCATAGGCAGGTGTGTATGAAAGTTCAGACAGGTGCAGACACAAAGCAAAGAGCTGCCAGATCCATGACAGCCACTTTTGTGAATTGAAACTCCTCCTCTAAAACTCCTCCTCTTTCTGAACACATGGCCTAGCAGGACAGAGGAAAAAAGATATACAACGTGTTTCAGGGATCTTTTTGAGCAATTCATCCACACTCCTGGTAAGTAGGCACAAAAATTCATACCATAGCCCCCACACATGCTTACTCTAGATGCAGAGAGTATTAGTTTGGTGAACCTGTATGATTGTACCAGGACCAGGTCATTTTCACTGAAACCAACTGCATAATTTCCGATGTGTTCACAAACTTGGAACAGTGCCGTGCCATTGGCCACACGTCCAACTTAGCCATCTCACTCTAACAGCAAATAGGAGCAGCAGTACTCTCGGAAGATGTGATAAATATTTTTTTAGTGTCCCATTACTGCAAAGCCATCTGCTATTTATTGCAATTGTGCAGATCATAATACATCTATCTGATATTTACATAGATGTTGCTTTTGCTTCCAAAAGAAGTGCATTGTAACTTAACACGGCATTAGCTTAATGTTCCATTAAAACAGAGTGCTGGTAAGTGTATGCATATGTGTATATGTATAGCTAAATTATTATTTTCCAACTCGTATTAAGACAGTGCTTGGAAGCTATACAGATGCCGAATTTCTGCTAGGCAATATTTTCAGTACTGAATGGAAATAATTTGTTTGTGCAAAGCCACCCATTTTCCTAATTACAGCCACTTGGACTGTAGGGGGAAATTGCTAATCAGGTACAGCAGGAAACAGAGACATGTTTTTTATTGTTTGTTCTTTTTCTACTAGTATTACTAACCCTTTCCTTTATTTGGAAAAAAATAGCTTTTAATCTTATTGTGGCTCAGTTTCCCCAACTGTGAAATTATACCTGGCAGAAACAGTGAGGCTGTGCATACTAAACAGCAGAATAAAAATTCCTGTAAAATCTCAGAGAGTATATCAGAAGAGATACAAGATAGAATTCCCCAAAAATTGCCTTCATTTTCTGGGAGTTATTTAAACCAGCCATTATTTGAAAGGACTGGAGACGCTTGCCTGTTTTAACCCTAACAAGCTTTTTTAATCCTAATAACATTACAGAAAATCACAGATGAAGTAAACTGAGCTGATACAATAGGGACTGTGACAGGTGCCCAGAAGATGAAAAACTCTCCGTAACTCTGCCAAAGTTATTGAAACGACCATGATTGACGTGTCGTAATGTTCAGGACACACGCATCGGCACTTGGCAGCCAGAGGATTTCAGGTTCCCCAGGGAAAGTGCAAATATTGTTCTATTAGTAATAACACGCTCCATAGCTTAAAGTGTTCAGAGATTATATGAGTGAACTGTTGAACACATTGGGACACCAGGCAGGTTGAGCTGAACCAATGCTTTAGACAATCACATGCCCTTAGCAGTAAACGCACTAATGTGAAACTGACCTTGAAAATGCCTGTGTTTAAGCATGTTAACCAGAGCAAGACCTGTAGAAATGTCACAAAATATCAAAGGAGGATGAGTCTGTATAAATGTAGTCTGAGAGTTTCTTTCCTTATGCAAACAGACTTTTTTTCTGCCACCCTCAAGGTCTTTGACCAAGCCAGGGAACTGGTGGTTCATTGCATTGATTTCCCACTTTCTCAGGGACACTGTCGGTTTAACTTTTTCCATTCACCCTAGGGCTGATTTCTTTATTGAGTTAACAAAATTTGTGGACAACAAACTAGACATAAGCTGACAATGTGCACTCACAGCCCAAGCAGCCAACTATATCCTGCGCTGCACCAAAAGAAGCGTGACCAGCAGGCCAAGAAAGTGATTCTGCCCCTCAACTCTGCTCTTGTGAGACCCCCCCATGAAGTACTGTGTACATGAAAGACATGGATCTGCTGGAGTAGGTCCAGAGGAGGGCTACAAACACGATCAGAGAGATGAAGCATCTCACCTATGAGGAAAGGCTGCAAGTGTTGGGGTTGTTCAGCCTGAAGGGAAGGCTCCAGGAAGACCTTATTGCAGTTTTTCAGTACCTAAAGGGGGCCTACAAGAAAGACGGGGACAAATTTCTTGGCAGGGTCTGTTGCAATAGCACAAGGTGTTATTATTTTAAATTAAGAGGGTAGATTCAAACCAGATACAAGGAATAAATTTTTTGCGATGAATGTGTTGAAACACTGGAGCAGGTTGCACAGAGAGGTGATGGATGCTTCATCCCTGGAAACATTCAGGGTCAAATTGGGTAGGGGTCTGAGTGAGTTGATGTAGTTGAAAATGTCCCTGCTCGTTGGAAGGGAATGGACTAGATGATGCCTTCCAATCAAAAGTATTTTATGATCTTATGATAAAACTAGGATTTTAAAACTAGGATGGGAGTTGTTCAGTCAGGAGAAAAGGAGGATGAGGGGAGACCTTATTGCTCTCTACAACTACCTGAGAGGACATTATAATGAGAAGGGTGTTGATCTCTTCTGAGTAACAAAGGACAAGATGAGAAGAAATGGCCTCATGTTGCACCAGAGGAGGTTTAAACTAGATATTAGGAAATGTTATTTCACCAAAAGGACTGCCAAGTATTGGAACAGGTTGTCTAGGATAATGGTGGAATCACCATCCCTGCATGTATTTCAAACACTTGCAGATGTGGCACTTAGGGACATGGTATGCGGTATGCTTACCATGAACGAGTATCTGAGACTTTCATTATTTATCAGGTGATGAAGTTCTGCCGCTGAAGTTCTCCAAGAGCCTCAAATCATGATGGTCAGCATGAATGCACAGCATCTGCAGGGTCAAAACCGCCTTCCTATCTTTAAAGCCCATGGAAATTCTGTAATATAGCAGTGCTAACTCAGTGTGCTGATCACACATGGACCTCAGATAGACCACTGGTTTGGAACTTCAGGCTCCACGTGGAAATGGAGATGGAACCTCCTTTCAGTGCACAAAGCACCACTCTAGACCAGGGCTTGTCTCTCCGACAGCATGCTGTGCCAGTGAGCTGCAGCTCCAAACAGCTCTGCAAATGCAAATCTCATTACATGATGGCAGGACTTTTTTTGCCTAGAGACACGCTGCAAGAGTGCTTTTTTAAAAGCCCATTTAGCAAGATGATGAATTTTTTTGTGTACACGATGATGTAATTAAAAAAAAAGTTAAAGCATGTTACATAGTCTCTAAGTGAAAAGTGGTCCATTTGCATTCTCATTTCCCCGTGCCACATCTCAAAGTAAATAGGAGCTTTTTATATAGGAAGTTGATGATTAACCTGGAGAGTAATTACTGCTAAAATGGTAATATCTCCAGGTAAAATAAAAATCAGATCTCCATGGTGCTGTGCTGTATGGCATGAAAAGACTGCATCTCCTTTGAGCAGATGAAGCAGAGAAACTTTTCCCAAGGGTAAATAGGAAAATGAATGGTAAAAAGTCACACAACAGGCCAGTAGCAGTTTTAGGGCTACAGCTTGTCTCATGAAGATACTTGTGGGTGAAACTTAAATCTTTCACCCACAAAGCAGCCAGAAGCACAGGGAATGCTCTAGCTCTGATGGGGGTAAAACTCCCTCCTGATTCACAGGAAACTTTTTTGCCGGACTGTCTAAATGAAGAAAGCAGAGAGAGATGGTAGAGAGGGAGATTCAAGGGGGGGGGGGGGGGGGAGGGNGGGGGGGGGGGGGAAGGAAAAGGTAGTTTTCTCAGGATTAACCATTAAAAACACCAGACCTAAGGCAGCGTGGAGGGCTAGAGAATTCTTCCTATCACTGCACAACCATCTCAAAAAGGGGAATAATCCAATTTTCAGGCATTTTTCTATCCATTTCCACCCTTGCTGATGCTGATTACTGCATTTTTCATCTCGGGGGGCGACGGGTGGGGCTGGGCAGGTGGAATAACAGCCAAAAAAAAAAAAAACCAAAAAAGACTTGTTTGTGAGCATTTTCATCCCAGCCGGGCTGCCCGTCACGAGCAGCTCGCCTGCCTTGGGCTACTTCGCAGTGCCACCTGCTGGCCCCGCCACCGAGCCAATGGAAATTTCCAAGCGAGTGCGTGCTGCAAGAGAGGTGGCAGCTGCTCTACTAACTTTGCTTCCCCAACACCAACCCAGCCGCCGCCGGGCTGAAAAAGAGGGCTCAGCATTGCCCGGACTCACCTCTCGTCTCTGCGGTTCTGTCCATCCTGCTGGGCACAGCAATTCCCACTCAAAATTTATTGATGGACATTGTGGTGATCTCCCTGTTTGGGCTGCCAGATACTGTAGACTTACTGACGCTGCCTGCAGTCTCCCTTCAGTGTGAGGCTGCCGCTTGCTTTGGGGGGTTTTTTCTGTTTCCAGAAATGGAAAGTTGGGGTTTGTGCACCTCGGGATTGTATGCGGTTTTGGGCACCACAGTATAA